>JASDQU010242100.1:58844-73088 GCA_032191745.1 Picea mariana
TTTAAGTAATTTTTGGGAGGTAGAGAAAGAGCACTAGACACTTATGGTATTTTAGTAAATTTTGGGAGAAGAAGGAGCACATGCTCTTTCTCACACTTTTGTGATTAGACTAATGAGGAGGAGGATTGGATTCATTTTCTCAGAAGTTAGTAATTTCAGGAAAGGGGAGAAAGAGAACTGACCCTTTCTTACTCTTATGTCATTTACTTGAGGAGCACAAGGAATAATGACCCTTTATCACACTTTTGTAATAGGGTGATAAGTATAAGGAAAAGGAGCACTAGCCCTTTCTCACACTTTAGTAATTTTCAGGAGGAAGAGAAGGAGCACTAGCCCTTTCTCATACTTTAGTGATTTTTGGGAGGAGGAGAAGCATCATTGGCCCTTTCTCAAACTAAGTCAGGAGAATATGGAGCAATGACCCTTTCTCACACTTTTTTAATTTGAGTGAGGAAGAGAGGGAACATTGGCCCTTTCTCACACTTTAGTAATTTTCAAGAGAAAGAGAAGGAGCACTATCCCTTTCTCATACTTTAGTAATTTTTGGTAGGAGGAGAAACAACACTGACCCTTTCTCTCACTTTTGTAATTTGAGAAATCAGGAGAAGGAGAACTTGCACTTTCTCACACTTTATTAATATTTGCGAGGAAGAGAAGCATCATGATCCCTTTCTCATACTTTATTAATTTTTGGGAGAAGAAGGAGCTCTATCCCTTTCTCACCCTTTTGTAATTAGAGTGATGAGGAGGAAGAGTGGCTTCATTTTCTCACAATTTAGTAATTTAAGGAAAGAGGAGAAGGAGCACCAACCCTTTCTCAAACTTTTTTCATTTAATTGAGGAGGAGAAGGAATAATGTCCATATATGATTCTTGTTCCATTCCAAAGAGGAGGAAATGGATCATGGTCCCTTTCTCACACTTTTGTAATTAAGGTGATGATGAGGAGGAGAACTAAATCTTTCTCACACTTAAGTAATTTTTGGTAGGAAGAGAAGGAGCACTAGTCCTTTCTCATACTTTAGTAATTTTTAGGAGGAGGAGAGGTAGCATTGGCCCTTTCTCACACTTTTGTGATTTGAGTGATCAGGAGAAGGAGCATTGGACCTTTTTCACATTTTTTTAATTTGAGTGACTAGGATAAGAAACATTGTCTCTTCCTAACACTCTAGTAACTTTTGGGAGGAAGAGACGGATCACCAAACCTTTCTCATACCTTAGTACTTTTCAGTAGGAGAAGAAGGAGCACTAGACTTTCTCACACTTTTGTAATTTGGGTGAGTAGGAGAAGGATCATTTGATCTTTCTAACTCTTTAGTAATTTTCAAGAGGTAGAGAAGTATACAAAATACCCTTCTCATACTTTTTTAATTTTTGGGAGGAGAAGGAGCAATACCCCTTTCTATCATTTTTTTTAATTAGAGTGATAAGGAGAAGAGAAGGGGAATTGTCCCTTTCTCACACTTCTTCCATTTGAAATAGGAGGAGAAGGAGCATGGGAACTTTCTCACACTTTTGTAATTATAGTGAGCAAGGGAAGCATCACTAGCCCTTTCTCACATTAATTTTCATAAATTTTTGGAGGAAGAGAATGAGAACTAACCATTTCTCATACTCTAGTAATTTTTTGGAGAAGGAGAAGAAAAACTATCTCTTTCTCAAATGTTTGTAATTAGAGCGATGAGGAGAAGGAGAGGGAGCCCTAGCCATTTCTCACACTTATATCATTCGAGTGAGGAGAATACAGAGAAGGGGCCCTTTCTCACACTTTTGTAATTTGAGTGAGGAGGTGTAATGTCCCCTTCCAATTGATCGTGACGGAGGATGAATTAATATCCTATACTGATCTACAAATGGAATGAATATTTTTCCAATAGATCTTTAGAATGAAGAAGACTTGTCTCTTTAAATTGCAAGTGTAAAAATAGTATGTGTTTGGGTAATTGGATCAATTTACTAACACATAAGTTTAATGAGTTTTACTTAATCATGAGCAACATATCAGACATATAAAAACCATCAATAATGAACACACAACACAACAAATGATAAAGGAGTTCACCCCTCTCTTGGGCTACATCTCCTGGTCCAACTTCCCTTGGATCATTTTTATTATGCTTAAAAATTTCTCTTACAGTGATCATAATACAAAATAAATGACTCCAATGGATTCAGAACATCCAAAAAACCCCTAGCTGGGCTTTTTCGGCTCCTAGTTTGGCCAAAAAATGAAGAAGTTACACCTCCTGGAAGTTTTCCCCATTCGATCTTGATGTACCTGCTCTCCAAAACGCACCCACTGATAGAGTAACCCGATCTCTATGTGTTTTCCACACCATAACCAAGCACATGCCACAATCCCACAATTTAGGCGAAATTGTAGGACAATTTGTGCACTGGTCCCTTTTCCCGGTGGAGGTAAAGGTCACATGGGCCATGTGGCTTAGCGCCGACCTGAAAAATAACACCTACCCATATGTTGCAACCTCCGTTCTCTAGGTCATATGGGACGGCCATATGTCATGAAACTTGCACCTTTCGGGCTAAGCATCAGGTATCAACCCCACGCCAAAGTTGTGGTCGCATGGATAGAGTGATATGGAAACAGTGTGGTGACCAAGGGTTTAAAATCCATTCAAAAATGTCTGTGCGCCAAAGGGTAATAAAAGGAGTGGCATATGATGTGTGGTATGACCGGGGGTTGGGGCTATCCCTGACCCTTTTCCTCCACCGCCCTTACATTAAATTTAATTCAAATAAATATTAACACAATATAGTGGTAAGCAACATCCACGGGCGGGCTAGTAGCCCAGGCCTGCCAAAGCATTACCCCCGCCCGGAGGTCACGGTTTCGACTTCTGTGGAGTCACAAACATTTTACCAAATTCCAACCAAACTGAAGGGTGCCACGTGTCAGCTCACGGCTGGGCCACATGGCACCATAACACTTGTCCATCAAATGACACTTGTCACAACCCGATACGTTTGCGTGTCTTCCATCGAGCCTGCCCTGTCAGCATGCCAACTCAACAATCTGTCACGTCACCTACCACATGTGGGTTCGTACCTTTCCATGTCAGCACTGTATGGTCAGATTCCACGTCAGCACTGTACAGACTGTTCAAGGCTCTGAAATCTACCCACATATGCCATATACAATCTTTCTCTGGTACCAAACCAATTGGTGACCTGCATGGCGAAGTTCTTGGTTTGATGACCCCTTTGTCAAGCAACTCTTGGGCTTGTTTTCTGATTTCAACATTCTCCATGTTTGACATTCTGCACATGTCAATGTTTGGAAGAGGACCTCCTTGCTGCAATAGAATCTCATGTTGGATACCCCTTTTAGGAGGCAATCCCCTGGGTTCCTGAAACATCTCAACACTTTCGTTAACAACCTCATATAAATCAGATTGAAACTTTGCATCAAATCCTTTGAAAACTTCTTCTTCATCACTGTCTTTGGTTTAATCAAAGTAAAAGGTTCTTACTCGCATTGACTAGTCTCTTCATTTGTCCAACATTTGTAAGTGACAAATTCATCTTCTTTGTATGTGCTCTAACAATGTACTCAACTCCATTTTTAAACAAATGATACTTGTTCTCATGATGATGAAAGATGGTTCTCCCATTATATAAGTATGGGATTCCCAACACAATACCAAAAATATCCAATGGAATAACATCAAGCTCTACCTCATCTATATAGTTTGCAGTGATGGAAAATCTAAGTTTACACCTTCTTGTCACATATCCAACCTAAAGGGTATGGTTTAGGATGAAGAGTAGTTTCCAAATCTAGTTTCTTCACAATGTCTTCAGAAATAAGGTTTGCTTGTGATCCTGTATCAAAAACAGTATCTATCTTGGTATGTTTTGAAATTACCCTTATGTGAAAAATCTCTATTCTTTCTTTTTCATGTTGAGTTTCATTGATGGTAGAATTTGAAGAACTAGTGCTAGCAATATAATTCTTACCTTGTATACCCATGGCTGTGATTTTTGTTTCATCTTCTGAATCGGATCCTAAATCTTGTTGTACGATTGCAACAATGTTTGGTTTCTCTCTGTTTTTGAAATTTTTGGGTCTCTTTTTAGGATGAAGTTTCCAGCAATGGTCTTCATCATGGCCATCCTTTGAACAATGTTTACATGAGAGTTTCTCTCTCTCTTTCTTTGCTGAAGCATTTTTCTTCCCATTTCCTTCAAAATTCCTCTTTCCCTTGTCTCCATTATGAAAATACTTCTTGCTGCCCTCTTGAGGATCATTCCTTCCTCTTGCCTCTAAATGAGTTTCCTGTACACAAAATTCATCTAGATTTGAAGGGTTAAACATAAGTATTGTATGCCTCAAGTAGCTATTCAAACCTCCAATGTATTTGAGTAAAGTTTCTTGAGAAGACAAATCTATACCCAAAACCAAATCTCTTCTCCTAAATTCTTGAGTGAAGCTTTGCACATATTTCCCTTTAGCTTGCCTAAAGTTTTGCCAATCCATAATAGCTTTCTGCATGTATGCTAATGGATAAAATTTCCTTTTAATTGCAACAATAAAATCATTCCAAGAGGATAAAAATTTACCATGTTTCTTCATGTCCTCTTGAGTTTTGGCTTCCCACCAAATGAGTGCTGCACTGTCCAATCTTAAAGAAGCAAGATGAATCTTAGTTTCATCATTTGTGATTCTTTGTATCCTATAATACACTTCAATCTGACGAATCCAGTTATCTAATTTCTCAGCATTTACCTCTCCATTGTACATAGGCAATTCAAACTTAATATCAAGCTTAAGCAAAGGAGTTTGTAAGGGAGTTTTACCATGTTCTTTTGGAGAATTTGGAGGTGGTTTTGAAATGGTGGAAGAGGTGGAAGATGGAGGTGAAGGAGGTGGAGAATCACCATTCCCTCCATTTCCTTTTGGAGTTTTATCACCATTGTCTCCATTTCCCTTTGGAGGGTTGGAGCTTTCACATTGAAATCTTGCATTTCTTTCTTCAAACAAAACTTTGACCATCTCAGTCATATCATAGAAAGATTTTCTGAAGTTTTTCTCCTATGAAGGAAGAGTTCCATGACTCTCATCATGAGCCATGCTTGGTGAATATCTCCTTGAAGCTTGAGGTGATTTGATAGTTCTCCTTATTGATAGTTGAGAACTTGGCTCCACAAGTTTCCCTTCTCCTCTTGTGAGCTTCAACCTTGTAAGCATCAGAAAAACAAAACACTTGCAAACACTCAAGCCTTCAAAAACCTATGCTCTGATACCAACTAATCTGAAAATAGAATGAATTTTCTTCCAATAGATCTTTAAAATGAAGAAGACTTGTCTCTTTAAATTACAAGTGTAAAAATGGTATGTTTTTTGGTAATTGGATCAAGTTACTAACACATACGTTCAATGAGTTTTACTTAATCATGAGCAACATATTAGCCATATAAAAACAATCAATAATGAACACATAACACAACAAATGATAAAGGATTTCACCCCTCTCTTGGGATACATCTCCTAGTCCAACTTCCCTTGGATCATTTTCATTATGCTTAAAAATTGCTCTTACAGTGATAAGAATACAAAATATATGGCTTCAGTGGCTTCAGAACGTCCAAAAAACCCCTAGCTGGGCTTTTTCGGCACCTGGTTTGGCCAAAAAATGAAGAAGTTACACCTCCTGGAAGTTTTCCCCCTTCAAGCTTGTTGTAACTGCTCGCCAAAATGTACCCACTGATAGACTAACCCGACCTCTGTGTTTTTTCTGCACCAAAACCCAACACACGCGACAATCCCACAATTCAGGCAAAATTGTAGGACCGTTTGTGCGCTGGCCCCTTTTTTCGACGGAGGTAAAGGTCGCATGGGCCATGTGGCCTAGCACCGACCTGAAAAATAACACCTGCCCATCTATTGCAACCTCTGCGCTCTAGGTCATATGGGAAGGCCATATGTCATGGAACTCGCACCTTCTGGGCTAAGCACTAGGTATCAACCCCACGCCAAAGTTGTGGTCGCATGGATAGAGTGATATGGAAATCGTGTGGTGACCGGGGGTTTAAACTCCATTAAAAAATGTCCGCGTGCCAAAGGGTAATACAAGGAGTGGAATATGATGTGTGGTATGACCGGGGGATGGGGCTAAGCCCCGACCTTTTTCCTCCGCCTCCCTTACATTAAATTAAATTCAAATAAATATTAACACACTATAGTGGTAAGCAACATCCATGGGCGAGCTGGTAGCCCAACCCTGCCAAAGAATTACCCCTAGCCGAAGGTTGCGGGTTCGACTCTTGTGGAGTCATAAACATTTTACCAAATTCCAACCAAACTGGAGGGTGCCATGTGGCAGCCCACGACTGGGCCATGTGGCACCATAACACTTGTCCATCAAATGACACTTGTCACAACCTAATACATCCATGTGTCTGCCATCAAGCCTTCCCTGTCAGCATGCCAACTTAGCAGTCTGTCATGTCCCCTGCCACGTGTGGGTCTGTACCCTGCCACGTTAGCACTGTATGGTCGTATGAACTGTACGGTCAACTGCCACGTCAACATTGTATGAACTATATAGTCAGCAAAATTTTGCCTATTTGGAAAATGAACAGAACATGATATCTTGCTCATACAATGTCTCTTTGAGCCTGTTCAAGTTGCTTAGGGTTTGTGAGGACGAGCCCTATGCATGTGTCCGTTTTGAATCGATTCCGAGCATTTGATTTTTGAGCAAAATTTTATCCCCTTGATCATATACGACTCCCGTAGGCTATAGTCAATAATGAAAATGGAGTCAAGGAGGTTTTTAGTGTCACTCAGTTAAAAGAATGATAAATCCTAAAGTGACATTAAATAAAAATAAATAATTATATTTAAATGAAATTGGAGGGAAAATAAAGTGAATATTTGATTTGGTCAAATAGGGGAAAGTTCTAGAAGGCCTAGAGAAAGGATAAATAGAGGGGTAACCCTTCTCTTTGGCATTATGATTTTATCTCTCATTTTGGAGTGCTCTTGGAGCCATTGTTTCGTTAGGGTTTAGTAAAACACTTCTACCATTGAAGTTTGGTTTCAGTGGTGCAATATCCACCCTAGATAAATAAGTAGGAGGATCCATGCATGGTCTTCATTGGAGTCTTAGATTGGTTTGTTTCATCTTAGGAGAATACCAGTGTACACATGGAGTTGATGGATCTTTCCATAGGAGATCGATTACCAAGAATGTAGAGACTAGGATGGTTTCGGGAAAACCTTGACAGGGGTCATCCCCGTGGGTTGAATACAAGGTGTCCCACGAGGCCCTACTTGTTGGACAACCTCGTCCCATGAGGCCCCACTTGTTGCACAACTTCATTCAACAAGGATCTATACGAATTGGAGTTACCAGTCTGTTGAGGTACAAGTAAACAAATCAAAATGGTAGATGTTTTCTAGAGCATATTGATACCACACTAGTGGAGGCTAGATAGTCTAGGGGAAGACATATCTTGAGGAGATTTTGGGAATCATCACTAGGTTTATTCTTATTCTTGTTAGTAGATATTGCAGCTGCTTTGCAACCAATAAATCATTGTGTTTAGGAGAGTTTGTAGTTGTTGTTACATCTAATAAGGATCTTTGTATTTGTTGTGATTTGGATTTCCACACCATAATAAGATGCCATGGTTATCTTCTATATTCCTTGTGTAATGGGTGCATGTGATATATTTGAAAATATTCCTATCTTGGTGACGCATGCAAACTATTTGTAAGGCATTTTCAACAAAGTGTTTGATAAAATCACACAAAGAAAAATAATAATTTTGGAAACAAATATCTTTTTTCTATCTATCCTATTTGGGGACATTACAATGGTATTAGAGTTGGTGACATTACCAACCTATGATTTCTTGAGGCATTGATGCAAAGGAAAACTAGAGGACGAGGGAAACAACCCACCCCAGGATCAAAATCATCAGAAGAATGAGAAGTAGAGGGAGTTATGAGGAATCATAATGAAGATAGAACGATACAATTGTTGGAATCCATAGCTAATGGGTAGAAACAATTAAAAAAATTCTTGACACTCTATTTTTCCAGCAACCAAGAAAATCAAAATCAAGGAGGTACCAATTGGAACCATGCAGAGGCCAACTATAGAGGTGGTAGACTCTTGAAGGGAGTAATACCTATGTTTCAGTACAAAGTGTATTCTAGGTAGGTAGCATAAAGGTACCCAGACCATTATTGCCACCATTCCTTGAGGAAAAACCTACAAGGACATTGGAGAAGAAAGGATTGACTGATGAGATCAACTCTCGCTTTAGGAAGTATTAGTTGCTAGAAGAAGGAGCCCATGTATCCCTATATTGCAATGACTATTGCAACCTCAATATGGGGAACATGCCTAGGATGGGATAGAATCAGTAGAATTTCAACCTTCTGCACAAATTGGGATAGATGACCATCTCATCTTTTGATGGATTTGACAGGTGCACAACATGAGCATAGATACATAAGTTGGAAACTTATTTCTACCTTAACTTGATGACAAAGGCAGAGACAATTAAGTTCTCCATGATGCACTTGGATGGATATGCTCATGAGTGGTTGTACAATCAGGTATTAACATTGGGACATTCCAATATCACATCATATGAGGATTTCACCTAGAGGTTGATGGACAGGTTTGATAGGAATTACCCTAAGATCCACTTCATGGATTTGGCACAACTGAGGAAGACATGTACACAAGAGGCCTATGTCATAGAGTTCCAGTGGATGGCAGTTATTGTGACTAATGTTTTTGAACAGAGACTGGTGATGTTATTCATAAAGGGCTTGGATGAACCATTAAGATGTTGGGTGAAGGATTTCAGCCCAAACACACTACAAGAAGCTATCATGAAGACCCATGATATGGAAGAAATAGTCCCCAACAAGACATCGTCAAAAATATTTTTCCCACATAAGGGTCAAATATCAAAACCTCCCCAAAATACATGGACAGGGAAGCATAGGTTGGATGAGGAAATTCAAAGAGAGCTAAGGAGGAAGAAGCTTTGCTATAGTTGCAAAGAGTCGTGGGAACTGGGTCATCGGTGTATGAGAAAAGGTAAAGTCCATTATATCGAGGTGGTTTTTGATGAAGAATATGATGATGATGATGATGAGGGAATTAGATAGAACAATGGTGAGCCATCACACCTCGAGGCTACATAGCAGACACCATTGCAGGATATCACCAAGGGAGTGACCATTGCCACTCTTTCAGGAGTTCCCAAATATCACACCTTCAGGATCATATGCATTTTGTAGGGACAAAGGGTTACGTCACTGATTGATGGTGGGTCCACCCACAACTTCATTGATGCTACATTGGTCACCAGAAGACAAATCCTTGTAGAGGAATTTGAGGGATTCGATGTGGTTGTAGTAGATGGGTACAACATGGCATGTACTCATAGGATCAAGGGATTGGATGTAACATTGGGAAACTATACATTGACTGATGATTTCTATGTCATAGATTTAGCGAATACTCATGTGGTTCTAGGAGTTTAGTGGTTGTACTCATTGGGAGATATCTGCATGAATTATCAGGACATGAGGGTGGAGTTCCAAGACATGGGTGAACAATGAGTCATCCTGAGAGGTATGTCGACATGTTCCCCCAAGATCGTATCTAACCAACTCATGGATTCCCTTTTTAGACATGGGGACATGGCTTGTGTAGCAAAGTGCTTTATCACCATGGAGAAGCCATCAAAGGATTGCCAACATTACCCTGTGGATATCCAGGCATTGCTTGGAAATAATGAAAGATTTTTTGAACCATTTCCAGCACAAAGACCACATGATAGAGGATTTGAGCATGTAATTAAGCTAGAAGAGGGGTCAAATCCCATGATCACCACACCCTACAAGCATCCAAAGAGGTTCAAGTATGAAATAGAGAAAGCCACAAAGGAATTGATGGATATGGGACATACCAAGCCTAGTTCTAGTCCCTTCACTTCATCGATTGTACTGGTGAAGAAGAAGAATGGAACTATGAGGATGTGCACAAAATACAAAGCACTGAACAAGAAGACCATAAAAAAATGATACCCAATACCCAATATTGATGAGCTTATAGATGAGATGCATGCAAAAGTGTACTTCTCAAAGGTTTATCTACGATCAAGATACCACTATATTTGGGTCAGAGAGGAGGATATCCATAAAACATCATTCAGGTGTCACTATGGGAACTATGATTTTCTAGTAATGCCCTGTCAGTTGAATAACACACCAACTACCTTTCAGTTGTGCATGAACCATATATTCAACAAATAGTCAAGGACATTCTTAATGGTGTTCTTTGATGATCTTTTGATCTACTACAAGACATGGGAGGAACATTTGAAGCATGTGGACGATATTCTTACCATTATGGAGGAGTAGTTGCTTTTTTCCAAGGAGGAAAAGTGTGAGTTTGGGTTGACATAGATCCTCTATCTGGGGAAAATGATTGGTGTTGAGGGAGTAAAGGTGTTGTTGACACTCGAAACTGAAATGGGCTGCAACAAATCAATCCCGAGGCAACCTCGAACCACTTTGGATTGGGAGCTGNTAGCGTGAAAAAGGTGGGTAGATTTATGGGTAAATGATGGTCTTGGATTTTTGGAGTTTGGGTGTTAAACCAGGGAAATGGTCCATTGGGCATGGAGTCAAATGAAAACTGAAGAAAAGAGACAATAGCAGAGATCAAATA
Source organism: Picea mariana (assembly GCA_032191745.1). NCBI lineage: Eukaryota > Viridiplantae > Streptophyta > Pinopsida > Pinales > Pinaceae > Picea > Picea mariana. The sequence continues at coordinate 69,571 of JASDQU010242100.1, forward strand.
ACTTGCGGAAAGTGAGGCAAAGTAAGTCTATCTTTCAGCGTTTTGATAAATCATGATGCGGTAGCGGAAATAAAAAGGAAAGGCCGACATAGCAAAGGATATAAGCAACATTCTGAAAATGTAGGCTAGTCTTACACAGCTGATAGCTGGTGTAGAGGAAAGACATCAAACAATTACAGAAAACCCAAATCCTTTCGTTATAGTAGTGGTCGTACTAAAGTATAACGAAGCACATTGGTTAGAAGAAAACAAAATGTAATGCAATCATGATGGATCAAGGAAGACATAAAGATATGGTAAATACAATATCAACTGCGAGTAGGGAACACATAAATGCAATCCAAACAGATTTAACACAGCCGAAAGAAAAGGAAAACATGCTGAAAGAAATCAACCGTGATAAATCTCACAGTCTCAAGCAAAAATCGTCTTTATTACTCCAATCTGGTTTACAAGAAACTCAGTCATTACAGTGAAACTCTCTTGACAGAGGTTTTTCTCCCAGTCCTGCGCTCATGCGCCCCCCCCTTTTCTATTACATACATCAGTTCCTTTTAAAAAAGGAAAATCAAACTCTTTGCGTTCTAGGAATCTGAAACGGTTCCTCTTCACGGAATCTGCAAATGCCAAGTGCGTCTATCGTTACCTGAACTCACAATACTTCACATAAAAAGGAACATGAAACGATTTTCATTCTGGAACTCTGCGATTGCCAGGCACATAATACCTGTCAACACCCCCTCCATTTCTACTATGACTGGTTATCAAATTTAGCTACAACATTAATAGGAGCCCTTGCTTTCAAAAGCATTTCATCATACTCACATTCTGGACCTGAAAGAGTGACGATGGCTCCTCCAGCTCCGATCAAAGATTCTTTTCCATTTACTAAAATTGTTCTAATAAAATATTCAAATCAAAATGTGTGATTAAATGGGAAAAAACCTATTGTCCCAGAAAAAACTCCCCTTGAAGTATTCTCAATAGAGTCAAGACTCTCCATTGCTCTTAGTTTCGGTGCTCAAGTGATCGAACCTCCTTGAAATGCAGCTCTCACATACTCTACAGGACTCGCATTATCGCTTTTCTTCCCTCTAGTGGTGCTCACTGTTGCATAAGATCCTACGTCCATAAGATTGGGTACAGGTACAGTCCCAGGTTCACACACACAGCCAGGATCATTTCGTAAAAGGTCTACAATCAATAAATTTTCTGCTCGATCCCTCTATCTGTCTTCCATTTGCTCCGCACCATAGTATCACTGTCACCAATCCTGATATGGTGGATAGGCCCCAGAACGGTCGAACGTGAAGTTGGATGGAACTTGACATAGGTTACTTATTTCAATAACTCTCATAGCACCTTCCCCATATTGGGTCGCGGCATACTGCTCAACAAGGAGAAAACGCATATGATATGCCAGTAGCTCTGACCCCAAAGGCAGTGGCAACTCCTATTCTTTTAACCAAATCAGGATCTCCGGTTGCCACAAGGCCTATATTATGCGGGAAAATTGTTGCACTTTGACTTGAGGTTCCCGTCGAGATGCAAAGGAAACAACTCCAGCGATTCATCTTTTTCTACAGGGTCATGGGCATCTGAACAATTCATCATAACATTATTTCCGCGACGGTCTATAAAATGATGCACCCATCGATCATTTCTACGTGTGTGAAATCATCGGGCTCAGAGAAGGTTTTGATTCCAACAGATTGTAAATGGTGTTTCCATTGAAAATCGATTGGCAACAACCTTTGTGCTGACGTACCGGAGCTTGATTCTGGTGAATTGGTGTCTCGAAAGCCTCGGCCACACCCTTTGAAGAATCCACGATAGTGCGATTAGCTTCATATAGACAGAATACAACTCGGCCATACCCCTTTGAAGAATACAACTAAGTAGGAGAAGAAGGGGTTTGACAGGATCTGTCATTCAGATCGCCAGGTGTTGATTCAAATCGAGACTGCGGCATTTGACGGGACTCCTTCTTCTGTTTTCTCTTGTTGTGTGTGTGATTATTCTGAAACCAATAAAACACGTTCTTTGCTTCTACATCTGGGTGTTGGATGAGAAGCCAAAAGAACCAGGAGAGCGCAGCAGAAGTAGTGTCCCGCCCTGCAATAACGAAGTTCATACACATATCTCGGACCTCTTTATTAGACGAAACACCACGCCCATCGCGTTTCCATCACAAAAACAACGGGTCAACCCGCTCACAGCTCGTGCCACTAGCCAATTCCAATATATCCTCATCCTCGTAGTCATACTCGCACTGATCTCCATCGTAGTCATTCATAATTTCTCCCTGTAGAGAACCCTCAGAATAACATCACCATTGTGATTGTCTGTCGTCTTCCTCAACAAAAACGAAGTCCGCGAAAGCATCTCGCCCTCCACGTTCGGAACTTGCTTGCCTGTACCTCCACGTTCTGCACCATTACTGACGGTCGCCAGGTAAATGGTAACGCCCTCATTTACCATAGAATGGTAACGCCCACACGTCTAGATCCCATTTCCGTCGGTGCGACAGGTTTTACAATCACCATTGCCTGATAAGGATACGATGCAGCAGATACAATTTTATTTTCTAAATATAGCCGCTCCAACATAATTAGTTTGGCGAAATTTGGCAATGGTCCAGTGAAATGATTATTTTTAAGTGACACGTTAACTAATGCAGTCGACCATGCAATATTGTTATGTACTCAGCTTCATGATCCAACGTTGTCGGTTTCAAATAGAATCAAGTTGCTGCGAATACTGCTCCTGACCCGTTCGGTTGCTCAAGCCTGACTTGGAAACTTGGTCGCGCCTTTGTAACTGCACCGCCTCCGCCCCTGACAATCAACAACGGAAATAATCCAGCTCCGATCAAGAAGATTCACATATTTCTGAAGTTGAACAACCATAGCTAAATCCATTGGTGAACGAATTTTGGTGAAATAAATTTCGAAGTGATCACAAGCCTGTGCAAATATGCACCCAGTCATGAAAGCATCATATCCTGCTTCTTGCTTTGCACCAGAAACCCCATCTGAGTGACAAGTGCATAAAGTGGTAAGAAACTGTCCAGCGAATCCTAATATCCGACGGAGAAAACAAGAGTCGTAACCAAACTGCCACCAAAACCAAAAGAAGGAAACCAATTCGAAGGCATTCTCAAAAAGGATGAAATGTATCAACGATAAAAGTAACTCTAGTTTGTTGAACCAAAAGAGTCCATCCCGAGGCCTCAGTTTTGGCCCTGCATAAGATCCAGAAGTACAAGTTTGATCCATTTATATTCAATAGCATAAACGCAATAACAAACCTCCATATTTGTGCACCAACTATTTCTTTAAATTCTTCCTCCATAGGACTGATTATATAACTATGTAAATCATATTTTGATGTCAAGTTATGATTTGTTATGAAGCTCTTTTTAAGAGTTAGGTAATCGTCCCGTGTCACAGATTCGCCAAACTGCCGAAAGAAACATGTCACCCAGACCAAGATTCTGTTTCCGCTCAGGAAATGCG
>JASDQU010242100.1:90081-100841 GCA_032191745.1 Picea mariana
TTTTGTAGATACACTTCAGGAGTGTATTCCTGTGATCTAGTATGTATGTATTACTTTAGAGCATGTTGTTGTTCTTTGATGAAGTTCTATCTTCTTCATCCCATAGGATTTTACATAATCATTACAAACCAAAATCGGTTTCTGTATTTGTTGTAGTTCTATCTTCTTGATCCCTTAGGATTTTATACAAATTTTTTTAAACCAAAATAGGTTTTAGTAGTTCAAAAAAAGGTTCTTTGTTGTTTTTGAATTTTCTCATTTAAGAACTCCATGATCTTCCATCAACCCATTTCCAAGTGAGTGCCTTCTTTCGATGCCCTGTCTGCTTCTTCATTTCTTTCCCTGTAAACATGTTGACAAGAAAAGGAATCAAAAACTCTCTGTAGTGTTTTTATGTCTTCCACAATATTGGCAAGTCTGATATTGTTGCATCTTTGAGTCCCATTTATACTGTTTATTACATGTTTTGAGTCTCCATAAACTGTTATCTTTTTGCATTCCTTTTCAATTGCAAAGGCCAAGAGTAGTTTGAGGCTCATAAGTTCAGCATAATTATTTGTTCCATTTCCCAATCCAGACATTAAGGTGTAGTAGTGAGTGTCTAAGAAGTATAGTAACCCTCCACCTCCACAGGTATAGTGTTGGGAAGATCTGTCAAAAAAACCCCATGGTATTGATTTTTCAATGGTTACTTCTCTTATCGTTCTGTTCTTGTTTCTTCCTTCGGAAGGAGCAAAGGAGGAAAAGATTGCCAAACTATTGAGAGTAGTTTTTTATGGAGCTATAGACACCTCATTAAAAATGGCTTCATTCCTTGCAATCCACACTCCCCAGATGATCAACAAAGGTAGTATTCTGTATCTTTTGTAAGATAAGTTTTCCCACCAGTTCCTCCAAGCTTGTTCCAATGTGTGGCTTGCCCATTGTAAATTTTTTTCCAGGGATTTGGAGACTTCAGTCCAAACCATTCTTATATAAGAACAATCTAGGAAAAGGTGTAGTGCAGTTTCCCCCTCAATCTTGCACAAAGAACATCTACCTGGTCCAACAAAATTTCTTTTTTGGAGAATGTCCCAGGTTGGAGCTTTGTTTGAAAGCACGCTCCAATAAAATAGTTTCGACTTTGATGGGAAATTTACCTTCCATATCTTTTTCTACCACCAGACTAGTTCTGCTTGTTATAAATCTTGTATTAAGTGATTGTATCCTTCCTTTGGGGTGTAGATTCATGAGTCATTTCTGTCCCACACCAGTTCATTTTCTTGGTCTCTTAGCATGATTTGTGTATATTTTAGGGCTGTAAGGTAACTCTCTAGTTCGGCTGTCTCTTCAACATTTAATTCAAGTTTGGTGGCTGACTTCCACCCTTGAGTCCAGAGGGTTGTGGAGGGATGGTCGGCAAGGGAGTTTAAGGAATCCAAACCATTTAATCTTAAATAATGAATAAGATGATTTGATAGTAGGTGCTTCCCTTCGCTTCCCATCCATGGATCTGCCCCCAGTCTTACCCGAAGTCCGTTTCCTACTTTCCATGCAAGTCCATTCCCGATAACAGAGAAGGATTTTATGACAGCCTTCCAAATCACCTAGACTCCTTTAAAGTTTTCTGAGCCCATTTGATCCATGTCTCCACTGAGTCCAGTTCAATGTACTTTCTTATAGCTACCTTTGTCCAAAGGCTATTTGTAGCGAGTAGGTGCCAACCCCCTTTAGCAACCAATGATTTTGAGAAGACATGTATATTTTTTAGGCCCCATCCACCTAGAGCCTTTGGGACTACAATCCTTTTCCATCTAACTCAAGGTGTCACATGTGCATCCTTCTTCCCACTCCATAGAAATCTGAAAGAGAGATTTCTAGCTACCTCCAAAGTTCCTTTTGGGATCCCGGACAGAGACATCCAAAAAACTGGGATAACTTCCAAGACTGATTTTACTAGGACTAATCTACCAACCTTGGAAAGCCATCTATGGCTCCATGATAATAGTCTTTTTTCCAGTTTTTTTAGTATCCATTTCCATTCCTCCTTCCTATAATCATTTGGTTTTAAAATAAATCCCAAGTACTTCAATCCTTCATCTATAGTTTTCTCTTTAAAGGGAAAATGCTGTCGAAACCGTCCTTTTTTGCTTTCTGAGAGGCAAAAGGAGGTAAGGGTAGACTTCCCTTCATTTATAAGCATTCCAGTAGCTTTGGAGAAAATTTTTACACCATTCTTTAAAGTCTCAGCCTCCCCTTTTGTCTCTGTTGTGAAGATGAGAATATCATCCACAAAGAGAAGGTGTGTGATTTGTAGATTTGTGGAAATATTAATGCTCGGAAAGGAACCTGAATGCTTTTCTGCTGCAAGAGCCTTGCTTAGGCCTTCAACCACAAGAATAAAAAGAAGAGGGGAAAGGGGGAATCCCTGTATTAAGCCTCTTTTAGATCTAAAAAAGGGTGTTGCCGAGCCATTTAAGAGCACCGAGAAAGAAACAGTTGTAATGCAACACATAATCCATATGATGAAAGGGACTATAAAGCCTAACAGTTAAAAGAAGTCGTATGTAGAGCCAACTTACACTATCATAGGCTTTGGAAAGATTGATTTTTAGCACCACACTTTTTAGCTTTCTGGTCTTTATGCTATGTGAAGCTTCCCATGCCACCCCTATCGCTTCATGGATATGTCTACCTTCCAGAAACCCAAACTGTTCGAGTGAGATTTTGTCGGAGAGGATTCTTTTTAGTCTTCTTGATAAGACTCTGGACATGATCTTGTAGATGCAGTTGCATAGTAAAATTGGCCTGAAGTCATCCAGTGAGTCCGAATTATCTTTTTTAGGAATAAGGGCAATGGAGGTAGAGTTTAAAATGAGTGGCATTTGTCCAGTTAGCCTTATCTCTTCAACTAAGCTTAGAATATCTTGTCCAATAAAGTCAAAGAAACCCAGAAAGAACTCAATTGTCCATCTGTTTGGCCCTAGGCTTTTGTCCTTTTGAAAACCGTTCATTACTTCTTTTAGCTCTTCTATGGTTACCTTTTCCATAAGCATTCTGTTATCCTCTTCGTTTGAAAATCTAGGGAAGTACTGTGTCATTCAGATCACTTCTTCAATAGTGGCCTTGTTTTCTTCTTTGCAGAGTTCCTGGAAGTAGTTCTCTCCGATTCTTGACATTCCTTCAAATGTGTGTTCCTGCTTTCCATCTTGATCTTTAAGTTGCCAAATAGTGTTTGTGCATTTCCTGCCCTTTGCATAAACTTAAATTTTTTTTGTGTTCTCATCTCCATTTTTCAGCCAAATGGCTCTGCTTTTTAATCTCCAAGTTTCTTCTTTTTCCTTAAGTAGTATATTTCTCCTTTCTTCCAATTTGCGCAGATTGTTTTTAGCTTCTGTCGTGGAGAAACCACCACCATCTTCCTCCGATATTTGTTTTAACTGTAATTCCAGTTCTTTTAGTTCCAATCCCTCCTTAAGAAATTTATGGTAGGCACAACTCTTTGTTTTTTCTTTGAGTTTGTGAATATTTTTGACAAAGTGTAACCTTGTCGTATCGTTTCTTTCTAGGTTGAAGATTATCCAATTTTCCTTTACCAATTTTAAAAAACTGTCGTCATTGAGCCAAGTTCTATTGAATTTGAAAGGACTGGGTGGATTTTTCGCCCCATTCTTTAATTCAAAAAATATCGGATAATGATTTGAGATTCCCCCATGTCCGATCCATTGTTTCATTTGAAAGGATTTTTCAAGAAGAGTATCCTTTATCAAGAAATAGTCCAATCTTTTGGCTACACTAGCTTCACCCACTCTGTTATTTCTTCAGGTAGGTTTGAGTTTGACCAGCTCAATATCCAGAAAGTTGTGCTCCGCCAAATTTAGTGTGAAGTAACTAGTTAAAGGATCCGTTCTCGCATGTGTTCCACAGACTTCTGAAAAACCCAAGGAGAAATTTAAATCTCCACCCATGATTAAAAGTTTATATTTTAAGAAAGACTTGGAGAAGACTTTGTCCCAAAAGGGGCCTCTGTTAAGATATGGTCCATAGATGTTGACAATGTTGAGGGGTTATTCCAAATCCATCAAGATAACTGTAATACTGAGACTAGAGTCAAACCCCTAAGAGTTGATGACTTTTATAGTGAGAGAGTTCCATCCAATTTCTAGACCTCCTGACCTTCCAATAGAGTCCAACGTAATGCACTTCTAGTCTGGTAGTAAAGTAGAGAGTCTGTTAAAAACTTCAACCCCTTCCTCCAATGTTTCTTGAAGAAGAAGGACATCCAAATGTTCTGCAAGAATCACCCTTTTTAGGGCTGGTCTTTTGAGGGGGCGATCCAATCCCCTACAGTTAAAAAACAACATTTCATCAAGGTCCCTTTCCCAGGGTTCGCCTTTCTCTAAGCACCCTTTCTATAGAAACCTGCTTTCATGCTAGTATGTCAATATTAGCTTTCTTCTGTGCCTTTGAAATGAGAGATTTTATTCCTCTTCCACTTTTCTCTGTTGAGAGTGGATCCAAGGCTAATCCTATCGAATGGTCTTTGTTCATAGATCTTAAAAAGTAACACCTAGAGGAGGTGTCAGAAGAGGATGAAGAAGTGTCCTCCAAGACAAGGGCAGAAGGAATAGAAGGAGAATCCAAAGGATGAACATAAGAGGAGGATATCATAGTGGTTGAAGAGCAGGGGGGAGAAGGGGGGTCTGTGAGGGGGAGGGGAGGACCATAACATAAGAAGGGAGCAGGGGAAGGGGAGGGGAGATCAACCACTCTGTACCATTTATAGATAAATTGTTTATTAAAACAATAGTAGAAGGAGCAGGTTTAGAGGAGGTACCCACAACTGAAAAGGATGAAGTTTCTGTCACTACTATGCTTCGCTGATCCGGTCGTATTGGTACCATTTCTGTGCAAGGAGAGAATTTCTCCACAGACCCTTCCTCTGTAAAGAGATCCGTTTGACAACCATGATCCCTTTGAGATTTGTTGGATGAGGGCTTTGTATAATAAGATTTCTGTGATAAATCTTTGTTCCTACCATACACTGTTCCTCTGGTTCTTAAAGGAAGCTTACAACTCTTGATAAGATGGCCATACTGGTGACACCTTCTGCATGTAAATGGTATATTCTCATAGTCCAGTTTTTGAATATAGTTGTATCCTCCCTAGCTGAGATCAATCTCTTCACCAAGGCCTTCCCTGATGTGTAGATTGACCAATATTCTCATTACCTTCCTTTGTTTTGATTCTTCGAAGGTCATGTCCACATCCAAGAAGTCTCCTAAAAAATTCCTAATTTTTTTGAAATGATCGAAGGACCAAAGGTGGAAAGGAAGCTCTGGTAGTCTTACTCATACCAGGATTTTATCAAGTCGTTTTGTGCTTGCGTCAAAGAGAGGGCTCCAAGGTTTGAGAAGAAGCAGGGAGTTGTTGATGTTCTAGGCTTTACCCAACGCCCACTTGGAGTGCTAAGAGTTTTAGAAGGTGAAGACATACCATTTTCTGTTTAACTCCACAAGCTACGGTAGGTATCCAAGTTCATCCTTCCAAGCATTTTGCATCCAATCTCGAATTGTTCTAACCACAGATTTTTTTCCATTAACACGTCCTACTATCGTTTGATTTTCCATGTGGGTTACCTATCTAATCTAGACGTNTTGGTCACATCCTCTGTGCTCATCAGGTTCTAACAAGGCTGAAATGAAGCCCTTGTTTGAGGGGAAGGGTACAGTGGCACCTTTCCCCTTATCTGAGTGAACTGGAGAAGCCACGTCGAGTCTGGTGGGAAGAAGAGCATGGGTAGGCTCAGAGGGAGAGTGGATTAGTCCTCCTTCAACATAGTTAAACCAGTCTAAATATGCTTCCTGATGCAGACTGAGTGGTGGTAAAATACTGGTCGATGGATTTGAAAGCCCTGACACCGAGGGTTCGGTGAAATCACCAAAAGGAAGGTCATTGAGAAGAGGGGGTCGTGAAGGAGAAACTGGGTCAAACGGGGTAGGAAAAGGGTTAATCAGAGAAGAGATCCCAACTCCCGCCAACTGTTCAATATAACCTCCACCTGTCAAAACCTCAGATGCCACGACATCCACCAAATACGACTTCCTGTTGGCGCTAGAAGCCAACATGGACTGTGAGAGGGAAGCATCCATTGTGAGAGCATCAAGATTATGTCGGGAAAAGTCTACAGGGTAATGGGACGGGAAAAAGACAGATGTGAAGCTGATAAAGAGGGGGAAAGAAACCTAACCGCAAGCTAGAGGTAAAATATCCTTCAAAGACCGCAGACCGGTGCAGAAGTGACGCTCCATAACCGTAGACCCCACCATTAGAGTCTCTTCTTATCATAGTTAATAAATGAAAACCCTATTTTAACTAGATACCCCTTTTAATACGCCCCAATACCTATAAACCCCTTGATACCACACACCCCCCCACTACCTACAATATATTGACCTTATTTTTCATAATTAAACAACCTCCTTTATGAATGAACATGATAAGATATTGGTCAACTGGGTGAATCCCCCGTGAGGAGAATGGACACTTTCTCTTCCTCACACTTTTTTAATTAGAATTATGCGGAGAAGGAGAAGGAGCATTGGCCCTTTCTCACACTTTTCCCATTCAAAAAATGAGGAGGAGAATGGGCCCTTTCTCACACTTTTTTAATTTGAGTGAGTAGGATAAGGAGCACTGGCCCTTTCTCACACTAGTAATTTTTGGGAGGAAGAGAAGGAGAACTATCCCTTTCTCATACTCTAGTCATTTTTTGGAAGAGGAGAAACAACACTATCCCTTTCTCACACTTATGTAATTAAAGTGATGGGGAGAAGGAGAAGTAGCAATGACCCTTTCTCATGTTTTTTTCATTCAAGTGATGAGAATATGGAGCATGGGACCTTTCTCACACTTTTGAAATTAGTGTCAGGAGAAAAAGGAGCATTTCCCCTTTATCACACTTTATTAATATTTGGAAGAGAAGGAGCACAAGCCCTTTCTCATACTCTAGTATTTTTTTGGAGGACAAGGAGCACCGACCCTTTCCTATACTTTTGTAATTAGAGTGATGAGGACAAGGAGTGGCTTCATTTTCTCACAATTTAGTAATTTCAGGAATGAGGAGAAAGAGAATTGGCCCTTTCTCACACTTTTTTCATTTAATTGAGGAGGAGAAGGAGCATCAGCCTTTTCTCACACATTTTTAGTTAGACCGATGAGGAGAAGGAAAATGATCACTATCCATTGTTCATACTTATGCCATTCAAAAGAGGAGGAGAAGGATCATGTCTCATTCTCACACTTTTGTAATTCTAGAGAGGATGAGAAGGAGCACTAATCCTTTCTCACACTTTATTAATTTTTTAGAGGAAGAGAAGGAGAAGTATCCATTTCTCATACATTAGTAATTTTTGGGATAGGAAGAAAGAGCACCATCCCTTTCTCATAATTTTCTACCCATTCACTTAGATTTACCGATTATCTGATGTTATTTATCTAACTTTTAAGAGAAAATGTAGGCAGGGAAAGAAACACATGCATTTCTAGTGCTTACTAATGTTATAGTTTATCTCGCTTGTTTGGCGTGTTTCATTTCAACATTAAACTAGAACTTTAGATAGTTGTTTGTTTCATTTGATGTTGTTTAAAATTTGAATAAATTTTGATAAGGAAAAACCCATTCCTTTTTATTACTTGTCCTTTTTCATTTAATTTCTTTCTTGGTAGTTTCATTCAACATTTAATTTTCAACAATTTAAATTTCATTTCTAGAAATTAGTTAGTTTGATTTCAACATTTTATTTTCAATTGTACACATTCCACGCCCTAATTATATGTTTGGTTCATTTCACACATGTTGTCTTTAGAGTCTTCCATGTAATTTTTTGTATTACATTAGTCTTGTACCATTGTATATTTATCATTTTATATTTATAAAAATCTAATCATAATACAACATTTTATGTAGATAATACATTGCATACTTAACATCAACTTATACATGTGTACCCATGCTTCAAGTCTCTTTTGAAAATACTTGTGATGTTATAGGTCACTATTGGTTTCTATAAGTTGTTGAGCAAGAAAATAGTTACCCAGACTTGTACATTTATATTTACACCATGGATGAGGTGAATTCTATAGGAATTGTTCCGAACTTGACAATTGTGAATGAATTTGAACTTTTGATTCAATTTGAAGCAATTGTACTAGCTAAAGTAACTAAGACCATTTATAAATATTGTGTTATACAACAAAGAACTTTTTAGGCAAATTTATATCAAAAGCATCGTATGCTAGCCTCAATACAAAGGAAATATGTGTCTGCATACAAGTGTGGATGGAAGTTGTGTAACTACAATGAGAATTTATATATAATATCTACTAATGTAGTACATCATGGAATTTAAACTGTTTTGAAAGGTATATACCTTAATAAACAAACATCATATATTGTGTAGTACATGTATATAAAAAAGAGTTCAATCGTAATTCTAGTGTAATCATAACATATTGGAGGTGTAGGTATGGACATAGTTTTGATAAGGATATGAGCAAGTTTTACTTTAAACCCTCGAAGCAAACTCTAGCTGAGGCCAAAATGGAAACATTAGTGAAAATGTTTAAAAAAAAAGGAGGTGAAAACAAAAAAATAATGCATCTACTTTCTTATTTGATGGAAAAGTTTTCAAAATTGATATTCATGAGTGTCATGAGGCCCCTAAAAAGTATCAATATATATCAATAAATAAGAATTGGGTGCTTGAATTGCTAAAATTGATGGTATAAAATCCAAGCACCACATAAATATGACATAAACACATAGATACAATAATACCAAATTTATATTAATGAAGGAAATATGCAAGAACTATAAAAATGCATAGTGAAATGAACTCGCTAGAATGGTGGCAAATTATCTCATAGAAGATATGCGGAGGCTACACACATTCAAAATAAGTTATTAGAATGATGCTAAAAGGCCTTTTAACATAAAACATCAATGATGAAACCTTAAACATCCAAAACCCTAACCCCAGAAGATGAAACACCAAATGGTTTGTGGGCCTCGATGTGGTTAGTTGATATGTCGACTTCTCCAGGGCATAACATTTTCATACGATCTCCATTTTGTGAGCTCAGTAGCTCATAAAAAAGGTATGGCTAAGAAGTACACATTCCGAATAGCCCAGTACATGCATTTGACTATCTATTGGGTGCCACCATGCCAAAAAGACGTCATTTAGGGCCTCAAAATAACCTCGAAAGTTGAGACCCAAAAAGACTGTAGAAAACTGCCAAGATGGAAACTGTGTTTTATGCCAATGGAATAGGTGGGTGAACACCAATTTCCACCTATATCATTCCTCCCCCCTTAGGAAGAAATGTTCTCCATTGCGTTGAGTTCCCCCATCAAATGGGAAAACTTCTGCTGAACTTGACTCTTGGTGGGCCACTTGCCTTGGTGTAGTAGTTTTCTTGATTTGACAACCTGACAGAGTTGGATCTTCTGTTGGTGATTTCCATTAACTTGTGTTTCCATGATATGATCAATGGTTTCCTATTCCATGTATTCATGGTTTATATTTTTAGGCTTCAATTGCTCTGCCACCTTCGATGTGTCCAATAGCGGTGGAAAATATGGCCTCAAGAGGTCCACATTGAATACTGAGTGCAAGCCCAGGAAGGTGGAAATACTTAACTCAAAATAATTTTCACCCACAACCTTGGTGATGGTGTAAGGTCCATAGAAAAGTGGACAAAACTTTCGATGGGGTCTTGTAAGGTGATCTTTCTACAAATGCAACCATTTGTCTCCCACCCGAAACTTGTGTGGAACCCAATGTGGATCATGGTGCTTCTTGTACTTAGCATTGGATTTCTATAAAATATCATGGACATGTTGGTGGATGCACTCAATCCATTCAATGAATTTGATGACTTTTTTGGCTTAAGATTAAGCATGGGAATCGTTTTCCTATGTGGACACAAGGGGTAATGCTACATAAATGGGACCCAATGGTTGAAATCCCATGCCCACTTAAAAATGATCGTATCTAGTTGAGCTATGGAGGGCTCTGTTTTAGTTGTGTTGAACATAAGGAAGGCTCTCATCCCATTTGCATGGATTCTTGGAGTTGTACATGTGCAATATATGCACGGTCATCCTATTGCTGACCTCTTTCTGCCCATTATTTTAGGGGTGGAAGGTACTGGATTTGCTGAGCTTGGTGTCCAACAATGGCTAGAGGCTTGACCAGATTGTACTCAAGAACTTGTTGTCCTGATATGATATGATGGTCTATGGTATTCCAAAGTGTACCCACACATGCTTAAAGAAGAGCTTGGAAGTGGTCCTGGTTGTGATACTCTCTTATTGTAGGTTGTTAGAATGACCATCTTAGAGAATCGATCAAAAACCACAAATACAAAGTCATTTCCATGCTTGGTTGAGGGGAGATCTTACTGTTTATTAATTGGGTTGGTTGTCATTGATGTCAATCCTTGAAGAAAGTCCGGTAGCAAATTCTGGTAGAACAAAGGTTTGGGTAATGGACCCAAGTTTTTTTGATGTATAATGGTATGAGTTTTGATATATTTGTAGGTAAGAATATCCTAGATGGATAGTACATGTCATGCCATTTCCGATGGTATGTGGAACGTCACATAACTCCTCACGGTTTGAGAGTTATGGCCTTACGAAGTTGAAGGACCCTCATATGATTGGCTTGAAACCCCAAAAGGTCAAAGAAGTCAAAGTGCTTGCAAATAAGAAATTA
>JASDQU010242100.1:100941-123393 GCA_032191745.1 Picea mariana
ACTACAAGCTATTGAAGAAATCGTTTTAGAGAAGGAACTAGTAAATATAGTACTCAATGGTCTTCCTAAGACATGGGATGCTTTTGCCGCAAGCATGAACACAAGGAAGGCATATCCCACATTTGAAAAACTTTGGACTTGCTGTGCACAAGAAGAATCAAGGATTAGTGCAAAAGAAAAACCCCAAAAGAAATACGATGATCAAGCCTTCACAACAAGGTTCAAGAATTTCAAGATTACAAAGAAGTTTGGATCAAGGAAGAAACCAAATCAAGAGAAAGATATGTCAAAAATACAATGCTTCAACTGTTGAAAATATGATCACTACAAGAATCATTGTCTCGAGTTAAAGAAAAGGAAGGAAACACACAAAGCATCAATTGTCGAAGAAAGGGAACCCTCAAACAAGGCCAAGCAGGTTAAAACAAACTTCTTCTTCTAAGACAAGGTAACAACATTCTTCATAATTCTTGTACATACCATGTTTACATAGTTTCTGTACATATCTTGCATATATATTTCTTATAAGATAAGATGTTCAAAGAGAAACAATACCTATGGAAGAATAACAAGATTATGATTTCTATCACGATGACTACAAGTCAAGCAATACACATGAAAAGATGAAGTACATTGACAATCCTTGGCAAAAATTCCCATGGAAGCTATTAACATAAGATAAGATGAAATGCGAATCAAACTTGAAGAAACATGGAAGAAGTAAAAACAAAAAGAAGTCAACAATCAAAAGGAAAATTAGAAAAAGACTTGTGACACTTTGCAGAAGGCAATAAGGATGCAGACGAAAGCATGGAATATCCTAGATGGAGGGAGCCGATTATATAATTCCAAAGGAAGAGCATGCATTCATGCATGAAGCAAGGATTAGGAGGGAGCTAATCCTAAATAATATGATCTGTTGAGGATTATGAAGTATATATCCATGTTCCCATCAATGGTAGCATCCATGAAAAACAACACGTGTTCAGTTTGACTTTAGAATAAGTCTTCTTCAAAAATAAGCCTTAAAGTATCCTTGGTTGTCCATCCACATCCAGGATCCTCTGATGAAAGGAAGAAGTCAAAATCTTCAGGGCATGGAATCTATAGAAAAATCCATGGACCCAAGAGCTAAAGATAAACATGAGGAAGAACATGAAGATTACAAGAGAGAAAGAAAAGCCAGAACAACCAGTCATTATATCGAGAATCACAAGACTACCAGCTTGGTTTGAACCCACTAGAATCAATCAAGCAGAAGAAATGGAAATTGTGATAAAGAACAATGTATGAAAGACTTATGAATGGAAGCATCACGAGATTCAGAACTAGAGATTCTCCGATATGGAGGGAGAAGACTATGATGATAGCTTGTTCTAGTAGCCAGACGTACCTCTACTTGAGCCATTATATCTTCTGCAATATCCATGGGTTGGAGTTTACATCAGATGAATGCAAAGACGGTTCTCCAGAGTAATTTAACAAGAGACATATGTATAGAAACCTCAAGGTTTTGAGGTATACCGGAAAGAGACCCTTGTATGTAGATGGAAGAATATCTTGTATGGATTCAAGCAACTTGGTGCAAAGCCTCTCATGCACAACATAAGCATGGTGAAAAATTTCAATGACAGAGATCATAATGGTTACTCAGAAGTTCAGAATGATGGAGTGCTAATCCATGACAAACTCTCATGATGACAGAAGAAGTGCCACTTGGGTATGTTTTAGTTTGAGCCTTGCCATGATGTCTTGAGCTACCAAGAAACAAAAGTGCTGAATTCAACCATGATATATTGTAATGATCAAGAGCTATATGAAGCTTTCAGAGAAAACCAATGTTCCAAACAGACTAAAGTACATTGAGATCAAGCATTACATTCTCCATGATGAAGTCCAGAAAAGAGAAGTGGTTCTCCAATATATATCTCCACATATAAGAAGAGAACAGATATTTTGGTAAAGTCTTTGTCCAAGATGAAAAAAGTTTGCGTACTCAAGAAACAAGCTGGAGCTCATGGATACGAATTCCTTATTGAAAAAGGAAGAGATTACTCCTAGGTTGGGAGGGAGAACTAATGTGTTATTGATTTATGGAAAACATTTTTCAGTTCGAAAAATGGTTCAGGATGAGTAGGCCCTTTCCAGTTCGGAAAGTGGTTTGAGATTTCTGACGGACAAACATTTTCTAGTTTGAAAAATGGTCCAGATCGGACAATCATTTTCGTAATGAAAATGGTTCGATAGATTGATGATGTACCATAGACAACGATTCCCCTTATGTCCAGTGTGGGGGAATGGTATAAGAAAATATTTCGTCTTTGCAGTCACTCTCAGTAGTGGTCAAATAGAATGGTCTGCCTCACCGGGCAGTCATTATTTCGAAGTTCATAGTTGTAAGAAGTCTCGAAGAATGGTCTATTTTGGAGGTTGGTGTGGGACATGCATTCCCTAGAGAAGACTCATTCTCTGTAGGTTTCACTTTGTTTAGTGCCGGAGGAATGGCCCAGTTAGGTGAATGGTCCAAGTTCAGCAATTAGGGACATGAATTCCCTAGGGAAAACTCATTCTCTCCAGGTTTCACTTTGTTTAGTGCCAGAGGAATGGACCAGTTAGGTGAATGGTCTAGGCTCAGAAATTAGGAAAATTATTCTTCTATTTTGAGAAGAATAGTCTAGATAACTCATGACTGATGTTTTACTTTATGAGGGTAGATGCTCTTCCAAATCTCACATATGTGAGTGGAAGAATGGCCTAGATGACTCAGTTTATATCATGATATTTTTTTCTGTGCAGGTTGATATCAGATGATATGATCACTATGGAGACTATACGTCTCTGGATAGTAGATGTATGCTACTGTGGTGGATGTATTCCACTAGTTGTGACTATGTGTCGCTGATTGAGTAGTCGTGTACTACTTTGTGTGGTTGTGTACCACTGGATAGTAGTTATGTACTACTATGGATAGACACAGTTGTGTTCTATTGAATGACATTGTTCTGATTGCCATGTAGACTATCGGTAGTGTTGAAAATGATTATCAACTAGACTGATAGTCAATGTGCTTGTGGACAGACATTCTCTAGGCAGAGAATGGTCTAGATAGAACAAATTGCTGGTGGACAGGTATTTTCTATGTGGAGAATGGTCTAGGTTGACAGTTTGTTGACATGACATGGACTAATATTTTCCTAAGGCACAATTTATGTCCCGATTAGGAAAATGGTTCAGGACCGATATTTTCTAAGGCATATAGGTTGAGACAGATCTCTATGGTACATATGACTCGATTATAAAATAGTCCTAGATTGACATTCCTATAGGAATGGTCTCTATAGTCCATGGCATAGCTTTTAGCTCTGTTGGGACAATCATTCTTCTAGGACGTATGTCCAGATTAGAAGAATGGTCCTTGTATCACTCTGTGGAGTGAGTGACTTATTCATCATCATGCCTGATTACTCAGATGGAGTATGGATTCTAGAGATGATGCAATTGATGATATCAGATGATTGTGATAATGGTGCTTGTGATCCAATCATGAGATAGCCTGTATGGCTATGATGATGTTACCAGTTGAATGGTATGTTCATGCTCAAGACCATTTCCTTCAATACCTCCCTATCTAGGAGGGAGTGTTGATATTATGGTATTTGCAAGAGGTATTTACCTCCATGTGTAACCCCGACGAGAATAGAATATTCTGGGAAGCAAGAAGAAACCCTAAAGCATTGAACATAACCCTAGAAGAAAAGTCGACTCAAGGAAATATTTAATATTAAGTACTTAGCCTCCAGAATGAGAAATCAGTCCCAACAACTCAGGAAAAACAATATAAATATAGGTATCTAGATCTCATTTGGCACACACAACTCAAAATTTCAACAATGAAGAAGTGCGCACTGCAGAAACTGGGTAAGTGCGCAAGCCTGGGGAGTAGCTACAACTGCAACTATTGCAATCTATATTCTCGGTTTAGGCTCAAACTTTCTATTGGTTATGGTTTGGAATTTCTTCCTTGTATTCTAGCTATGGAGAGAGAGAGGTACGCTACATTGATTGGCTATTAGGCCTAGGGTTTTCTTGTGGAATAATTATCTATCAAGATTAAGGTGCTCAAGGGTGGCTTTGGCCTATGGTTGGGTGACAATATTTCTATATTGTCTATGGTTAAACGATCACATCTATTATTTCTAACAACAACCACCCTTGTTCACTTAAATGAGGGGCCATGTAATATGAGAGAACCCCAACACAAATTTGCGATAGAAGTTGGTAAGGCCTAAGAAGCTCCGAAGCATGGTTAGTGTTGTCTTAGCTGACCAGTCATGAATGACTTGGATCTTGGTTGGATCCACATGAACAACATTCTCATCTACAATGTATTTGAGGTATTGGACCATGTTCATGTTGAAGGAGCATTTCTCTAAGTTAGCATATAGATTTTTTTTTCTGTAGAGTGTGGAGGACCTGCTGAATGTGATGCAAGTGTTATGCCAAAATCTTGTTGAAGATGAGGATGTCATCCAAATATACAACAAAAAGGAATTGGTAAAAGGTAGCAAGATGTTTTCCATCAACCTCATGAAATTTTTTGAGGCATTCGTTAAGAAAAAGGGCATGGACAACCACTTGAAAAGACATTCTTTAGACTTGAAATCAATCTTCCATATATTAATCAGTTCTATTGGGACCTGGTGGTAGCCGAAATTGAGATCAATATTACTGAAGTACTCGTTTCCCTTGAGTTGGTTGAGAATGCCATCAATTCAGGGAATTGGGTACCAGTTCCCAAATTTTTTTAGAGCTCTGTAATCAATACAGAGTCGCCATTTTTTGTCTTTCTTTTGCTTGAGCATGATTGGGCTTCTACAGGGAAAGGAGATTGGTTGAATATTCCCTAGTTGGAGTGGATCTTGAATATAGCTCTTGATTTCCTCATTGTCCAGGAGAGAGCATCGATATATTGTCCCATTAGGTAAGGGTGCGTGAGGGATCAGATCGATTGAATGCTTGATATGATAGTGTATAGGCACCCCGGTAGGTGAGGTGAAGATGTATCGGTATTCTTCTATGATTTTATCCACTTTCTTCCACTGCATAGAGAATCTATGTGTAGAGGCACAAAGTATGGAAGGTATTTGTGAACTCTGGCACTGTTTGGTACCTCTCCTGACGTAGTGTGTTCCATATATTGTACTGGTTGTCATAGTTTCCAATATGGTAGTATTTCTCCTTAACAACATCCATAAAAGAGTCCCAATTGGGTTTGGCCCCAAACATTCCAAACTCGTCTATGAATTTTTCTCACAGTAAGTCTCCCACCAATTTTTGACATGGGAGAAACCCTCAAGGATTGCAAAGGTAATATTTTCCCTATTGGAGAAATTATAGATAGAGAAATAACCCTCCAATAGATTTAACCACTTTTCCAAAGAATCCAAATATATCTAACCTTCAAATACAAGAATATCAAAATTAACTTGTACCTTGAAGGGGGTGGTGCCTCAAAAGTGGCCTCTTGACGAAGACACATATGTTGTTGTCGACAACTATCAAATGATTTAGGAAAAATTATCCATTATCGCGTGCTTATAGTGCGAGGGATTCCTCGAGAAACAACTTAATATGATCTCCTACTCCTTAATCTCTCTTTTCTTCCACCATGGGAGGCCATCAAGGTCAGTGACGACGATATTTTAGAGGCTTAAGTAGTTTGAGTCCCAATTCCTTATTTCCTGACCTTGTTGGGGACATGCACACAAAACTAGATAAAGAGAAGACCACTCTAATATCACTAATATAAATTTATGAGGAAACAAAATGACCCACTGAAATATGACAGAAATACATAGATACGATAATACTCAATTTCTATTAATGAAGGAAATATGCAAGAACTGTAAAAATACAGAGTGAAATGAACTTGCTAGAATGGTGGCATCTTATCTCTAAGAAGATATGTGATGGATACAATCATTCACAATAAGTGATTACAATGAGGTTAAAAGACCTTTTAACATAAAGCATCAATGAGAAAACCCTAAACATCCAAAACCCTAACCCCAGAAGATGAAACGCCAAAAGGTTTGTGGGCCTTGATGTGGTTAGTTGATACATCAACTTCCAAGAGGTGTAGCATTTTCATATGATCTTCATTTGGTTCACTCAATATCCCATAAAAAATGTCTAGCCGAGAAGTACACATTCTGAACAACCCAATATATGTATTTGACTATCTACTAGGTGTTTTCGTGCCAAACAAATGTCGTTTGGGGCCTCAAAACAACCTCGAAAGTTCAGGACCCAAAAAAACCAGAGAAAAATACCAAGATTGAATCTGTGTTTTGATTCAGTGGAATAGGTGGGTGGCCAACAATGTCTATCTGGATCACTATATCACCAAGAACAAGATGAAGCAATTGATACAATTCAAGCCATGGAGATGATATATGATCAGAATGAAGTGTAAGAGAAAAATGATCCTATGCCTTCTTTTGAGGAAGATGGTGTTTCGGGGAGGAAGAAACATACATTTAAAAATGAAAGGAAGCTTTCATTTTGGAATAATATTCTTGAAACTTTTGTAGAACAAGGTGGAATGGTTGCCTCCTTTTAAGTTGGAAGAAGACTTACTCAATGTATAATGCATGAGAAAAAGTGTATATTGGCATGTGTTGTTGAGAACATACATCAAGAGGAATATCTGAAGGGGTATTATCAAACATTTATCAACACTTAAAGTTCATAAAATATATCATGTTTATAAAACTATATAGCAATTACATTGTTTTTTGTCATCATTCTAGTTTTATGATAATTCCAACATTAAAAAGTATAATTTTATCATGATATTGTAATTCATTTTTCATGAACATCATCCTCTACTTCTAGAGAGACCATTTATGGGTGTTGAATATACTCCTCTACTTTTAGACAGACTAGTGAATATGGATGTTAAATATATAGTCACTCCTATGGTTCTAAATCAAGGATCTAGGGATGTTGTTACAAGTGGAAATACACTATCAAGTGGTAAAATCATATTCACACAGAATATATCAAGATATTCTCCTCATGTCATGATTTGTTGTAAGGATTATCAAAGACTCAACTCAATTTTCATTATTGTTCCTCAAATAGAAAAGGGTGTACCACTGCTACATGCATCTATAGAAGATTATTCTATTGAGGGTTCATCACCAATAGGTACAATATTAATCAAATTAAATACACCGAATTAGATTTTTTTCTAAAGAAAAAAATATGTTTTAATTTTTTTGCTTGAATAGAAGAGGAAAATGTTGAAATGATGCAGGACGTTGAATCAATTGTGCAAGATAAGATTTATTTAGGTATTTACATTAGAACATTATTCTTTTCAATGCCAATTTTGTATATATTGTATATGGTATTTCATAACAACAAACGTTTTTTGTGGTGGAAAGAAAAAAAATTCTATTTATTTTAGGTCTGGAATATTTGTTGTGTTGTGGTTCTACTAAAAAATCCAAAGTAGATTTGAAAGTGAAGGGAAAACACTACAAACTTTACCCCAAAATTTCTGAATTTCTCCTATTAGTGAAAATAATATTTGAGATTGCAATTTGGGTTGAAAAGGAAAATAAATATGTGGGCCACTTACCTAAGCAAGTGTTTAAAAAAAACTCACTTGCATGGGGTGATGCATTGTTTTGTTTTTGTAAAGAGGATTGCAAAAAGGATTCCATGGACCAATTAACCAAACAACTTGATGTGGTTTGAAGGTGGAATAATAATAAAGATGATGTGACAAATACCATAATTGTTTATGATAATCTCCCTGGTGAGCCCAAAGAAAATTATATAACAATTGCATCTATTGGTTAAAAGGACAATTAGTTAATGGAATTTTGGGAGAAAATTTCAGCTATGGGAAATGAAGTAAAAGATGATGTTAATGCTCTAAATATTTTTAATTATATAAGATAATTTATTGTAAACAATCTTCTTCTAGATTTTTTTTTTTTTAGGGGATGTTGGCAGGTGTGGGGGGATCATCTATGATCTCAAAGGACAGATAGAAACAACCTATTACTAGGGTTTATGATAAGAAATAACCAACCAAGTTGAGGCCTATTATCTCCCACAAGGCCTCCTTCTTGCTAAAGAATCCAACATCAAAACTTTGATAGCTATAGGATATTCAAGCGTGATCATCAAATATATGGTTTGAAAACTAACTCCAAAGGACAACAATATTTCTCTAACCATTTATTGAATCAACAAGGATTTCAAGAACTAGCTCATAGGCAAACAAGGCATCAAAACTTAATCAAGTTGTATTGGAAAAACATGTGGGAAACTATATTATTTCATCCCATAAGAAAATTATACTAGAGCTTATGACACGTTGCATCAGTAATAAATATCATATGCCACCACATCCTATGCATTAGTTTCATCATGCAGGGATGGTATTTTCAAGGACACAATCCCATCCTATACATTTGCAAACCATAATTTTTGTTCGACCTTTAGAACTTGCTACCTTTGTTACCTGTAGGCAAGGTAGGATTATGGATTAGAATGAACCCTATTGCACTTGTTGGAGAGTTCTCAGGTTGCTGGATACTCTGGTAAGTCTTTTTGTTCCTTGGAATTATTTGTCGAGAGTGTGACCTTTATGTTTTATTCGCTGGATATACTTAATGGTCAGTTACCAAACTGTTGAATATCCTGAACTGTTTTTGGCTTCTATTCTATTGTGCCTATTTTTGCAATTGGAACTTGGGTCAAGGGAAAGAGATCATTTACAGTCTAAATGCCATTTTTTTAATGTAATAACTTGCTTGTCTTCCCTCTATCTCATTTAAGAAATCAATCAGATCCTTTCCATGACCCGGTTTTAAAAATATTGAACCACTTTTTTTGGGTTGCGGTTGGAGTTATATGTGTTAAGAGACTTGTTTCAAAATTATAATTTATGTGTAGGATCAATGTTTCAAGTACCCTTATGCTCATTTTATGGAATAGAGGATATCCTTTGTTAATGGGATTCAAGCTAGGATACCCTGTTGTGAATTTGAACTCAGAATTTCCTTAAGAAAAATTAAATTTGATTAAAAAAACCATCGACCAAAGAGACATTTTAGAGTTCAGAAGAACACTAAGAGGACATAAGGAATATATATAGAGAAATGTAAATTCTTTGTACTCATTAACTACTAAAGTTCATGGGAATGAGCACCATCATGATTCATATCATGCAATAATCATGAACCTCTTAGTCCATTAGAGGCAGATGCTAGATTTTTTAGAAGCTAAATGCAACATGTTGAGAAATATCACAATCAATCTTAGGAAGGATGCCCACTTCACAATGCCCAACAATAGGATGCCCATCAATTTAGTGTAGGAAGATTACAAATGGAAAGAAATAGACCATCATATGAAAGATGCCACATGGATATTGAGGAACATAATTCTCTCTCATCTAATGTTGTTTAAGAGGAGGAAAATAGTTGACATGTTTTCCACTAGTCTTTCTTTTTCTAATAACATTTTTCTGCTATTTTATATGTATTTTAAAGTTATATGAATAATAGGAGTTTATATTAGGCAATATACTTTTAAGAACATATGGAATGTATTAATCCTAGACATTAGCAGACTCTACTATGCATTTTCTAATAGGTACCATTTTGATGAAGAACTCTATATCAACCTTTTATGTATGCTTGTTATTAGCTTAGTTGTAGCCTTTTTATAATATAATATTATCCAGTTTTGGTTAAAAAGAAAGAAACAATTATTTTGATCGACCTTGTTAATGGATGAAGTTTTCATAATCGACTTTTCTTTTGTTAGAAAGTTTGATTTTCATATGCTTGAATTCAAAAGAAACTCTTGATATTGCAAGTATATGTTCAAGCATACTATGGTGTTTTCTTTATTAGTTATATAAAATTCTCTATGAATACTTTATTCCATGGTTTACTTAGATCCATATACTCTTCAATTTTATCTCTTTTACCTTTAGTGGCGATCCATTTGAGTATTTTTAAACTAATATTGCATAAAATTACGAGTGAATACTTTCATAGTTTTTGGCACCATAGCTAATATTATATCATCAGATTATGAATGGATGATTCCAGGTAACATGTTGTAATACAGTAAGAAATATAATTAATAATTAAAAGATAAAATATTCCCTTCCCATATACCCCTTGAACTCTAAAGAAGTCCAATGCATATCTTCTTAAACATAATGAATTCATGGCTTTGTTACTTGTCTTAAGTCTCTTTTAATATATTTAATAATAGTATCCCATTACTAGAATTTGAATTTCCTTTTAGGTCCCCCATTTCTATTGGAGTAATGAGAGGGGGGTTGAATCAATATTTGTACTTTTATCACTTTTAACCAAAGTATATAATCTTCAATTTAATTAGCATTATATCAATGTATCAATTAGTAGTATATCATCAATGTATCATGAACATATACACATAAGAAAAATCACACCACATTAAATATACAATACACCAACATTTAAGTGGAAACCCAAATGGGAGAAAACCACATAATTCTTTCTTATGTATCAAAGATTACATTCATAAAAAGCACCAAATTCCCAATTCTCCAGCTACAACTTGAAGGAGGCTATGACCCCTTATTTACATGCTCCAACCTAAGAAAGCTACAACTCCCTAAATTCTCTGGCTCCAACCTAAAGAAAGCTACAACTCCCTGAATTCTTTGGCTCCAACCTAAAGAAAGCTACAACTCCATGAATTCTCTGGCTCCAACCAGAAGGATGCTACAACCCCCTGATTCTCAAGCTCCAACCTGAAGGAAGCTCCAACTCCTTATGTTCTCTGAAACCAACTGGAAGGAGGCTACAACCCCCTTTCCTTGCCTCACCCCGTCTCCCTAAAATATAAATGGAGACGAAATATCACTACCATTGTCACTGTCACAATATTTGTCATTGCCAGTGTCACATCAACTTGTAACCTATCAACGTATCACTGTATCTGACCTATCACTTTCATTGTACCATCAACCTGTGGTTGTCACTATATCATCAACCTGGTATACCAAAACCTATGTCATATCATGCATCAATCATGTACCATAAGATATGCCAAGTGTATATACCACAACATCATAAATCATGTACTAGAACAATAACCACTTATTAAACCAATACCGTATAACATCAATCATGTATAGACCTGCACCATATCATTAATGAATAGCCTCATAGAACCAAAGCATGCACCACATTCATATGCCGCCATACATCAAGTGTATACCTCAACCATACATACACAACTCAAAGATGAACCATACCATTCATGTCATAACCAGATACAATAATATACCTCTATCAACCATGTAACCAATATGTACCTCAATCATGTTCCAAACCAACCATACCACAATCATTTAACATACCATGACCAAATATAATCATCATAATAAACACATAAGGATACCAATATCTTTTTAGTTGACTTGATACACAGTAGATCTGACATCTAAGCTAACTTCTGACTTCTAGGACTTGGTATTAGCATAACCTCCAAATTTATCTTGTCCTCACAGGACTAAGACATCCTATCACGTAGGGCCTCATGCGACGAGCCTTAAGAAACCTGCAGGGGTGCCTCGCAGGACACTAGTGTTCTTACCCACAGAGGCCAACCAAACTAGGGTTTCCTCAGCGAAATTCACTCTCCTCTACAACCCCGAAAACCCTGCACTCCTCTCTTGTCACTACCTTAGATTTCACTATCGCTAAATTTCCAAATAGATCACTAGTTCACTAGAAGATATTCAATAGAATAGGTGAGTGAATTTGTTTGTGAATGACTCCTTGAGGTGTATTTATACTTTTTCCAAGTAAAATCTCTCCTCAATCTTAGGGGCTTCTAGAATTTCTTGTTACAACCAATTTAACCTTTCACTAAAGACTTGTAACCAACTAGGGGTTTCTTGACCATTCTTTGGGGCTTTTGACTTCACAAGGCCATAACTCCTCAACCGTGAGGAACCACGTGGCATACCGCCTATCATCAGAAACAACGCAACGAGGAATATACATCCATGAGTGATTTACCTACATTTACAGCATCCTTCATGACCGTTTTCCTTGATCAAATATGGGTTCCATAACCATGCCTTTGGGGATACCAAACTTCTTCAAGCGTTGACATCAATGACAACTGATATTTCAACAATATCCCCCTTTGGAATTTATGGAAACAATGATGGCATGGTAACACTCATGTTATTGCTCATACTCCCCCTATGAACATTTCCTATGACCATTGCTCCCCCTGTCTTCATGCATATATTCTTTGTTTTCATGCCTTCGTTCTCTCTCACCCTTTGACATCAATGGAAAAGGGTAATTCTCCTTTTCTCTCTCTTATCCCCTTATCGCCAAGCCTTTGCTTTCTCTTAATGCCGATTCCTCATGCAATACTCTTATGTATATGAAAAGCATTCAAAATATTGTTTACTTGTATTCTTCAAGTCTCTTGTATCTCTCCCCTTGTTTGACTGTGTCTAATGCTATGTGGATCACTAAGGGGCAAAAAATACCCCAAGTTTCTATTGAAGATACTCAAAATTCTCCCTCGAAAGGGGTTTGATGAAGATATATGAAATTTGTTCTTTTGTCCCAATTTACTCTAGCTTGATGTTCTTCTCTGTAACCTGTTCCCGTAGAAAGTGAAACTTGATCAGAATATGCTTTGTTTTGGAATGCATCACTTGATTCTTAGAGATACTAATAGCACTGGTGTTATCACATAGTAATCAAATGGGCTCATCATACTTCTCTTGTATATCCTATAAGGTTTGTTTAATCCATAGAAATTGAGTGCAACATGTTGCCTCCACAATATACTTTTCTTTTGTTGTGGACAAAGATATTGATGATTGTTTCTTGCTCAACCATGATACCAAACAATAACCTAAGTAGAGAAATTCTCCACTTGTACTTCTTCTATCGTCAATACAACCTGCCCAATTTGCATCTGTGTAAGATACCAAATACAAATCATTCCCTTTTGGATACCATAATCCAAACTCTTCTGTCCATTTGATATATTTGAATATCCTCTTTACTTCCATAACACATGTTTCCTTTGGTGCTACTTGAAACCTTGTAAAATGTCCAACTTCTTGCATCACGTTCAGTATAGATGATGTCACATAGAGTAATCTTCCAATCATGGATCTATAGAGTCTCCGATATGCATCCTTAGAATCACCATCCTTGCTTAAATTGCAATGGTCTGCATAGGAGTACTCACTGGTTTACAATCTTTCATTCCAAACTTATTTAGCATTTCTATGATATACTTGGTCTAAGAGATGAAAATACCTTTATCACACTGAAATATCTATAATCCAAAAAAGAACGTCAACTCACCAAGTAGAGACATTATTAACTAATTATGCATGTCTTTGGAAAACTCTTGACTCATCTTGTCATCATCACTTCCAAAGATAATACCATCTACATAAACCTCAATTTTCAATACACTGTCTCGATCCACTTTTATGTAGATATTGTTGCTTGCATTGCCCTTCCTAAATCCTTGTTGTTGAAGATAAGTATCCAATATTGAATACCATGTTATGGGTGCCTAATTAATTCCATACAGTGCTTTCTTCAATATGCACACATAATCTTTCTTTTCTAATAGTATAAATCATTTTGGCTGTTCAATGTAGAATTCTTATTCTAATTCTCCATTGAGAAAGGTTGACTTAACATCTGTATGATATATGCTGAATCTTCTATAACATGCATAAGATAAGATCAATCTGATTGCTTCCATCCTAGAAAATGGGGGCAAAGGTTTCTTCAAAATATATGCCTTCAACTTGAGTATATCCTTTGCATACTAATATTTCCTTGTTTATGGTAACCTGTGCATCTTTGTTATGTTTGTTTCTAAATACCCATTTTGTGTCGATTACATTCTTGTTATTTGGCCTTAGAACTAGTTCCCATGTATCATTCTTCTCTATCTGATCCAATTCTTCATCCATAGCCTTGATCCAATGTTCGTCTTTGTTGGCTTCTTCAAAATTTCTTGGTTCGACCATGGATAACAGTGCTAGGTGTTGTTGTTCTGGTGAGTGTATCATTCTTCGGGTTTCAATTCCTGCATCTTTGTTCCCAATAATCTGTTTTGGTGGATTATTTTTCTACACTCATTGGCTAGGTGTCTTGGGAGGTATCTGGTACTCATCTTCCTATTGGTTTGGTTCTGTCTTATCTTCTTCTCCTTTTTCTTCTTCTTCTTCTACTTCTTCTTCTTTTAGATTGTGTTCATCATTATGCTCTTCTGAATCTTTTTTTCCTTCTTTTACCTTCCGTACATATTTGTTACCAATCGTTACATTGATGTTTTCCACGATTCTGTTGAGTCTCAGATTAAATAATTTATATGCCCTACTCTTGCTCGTGTACTCGACAAATATGTCTTTGTCAACTCGGGAGTCAAATTTTACAATCCCGCCATCTTCTCTTTTGATGTATACTTTGAAATGATTCACATTAGTTGGTATTCCTTTCCATAAATCATAGGGAGTCTTATCATTGTTTCTTTTGAGCATTCCTCTATTATGAATATGAATTTCTATATGTACTACATGTACCCAAAAGACATCACCTAAATTGGAATCTTTCAACATTGTTCTGGCCATTTCCTGTATTGTTCTATTTTTTCTTTCAACGACTCCATTTTGTTGCGGTGTCCTAGCTGTTGAGAGTTTCTTTTTATTCCATGTTCACCACATAAATATGCAAACTCTTTTGAAGTAAACTCTCCACCATTATCTGATCTTAAACATTTGATTTCCAAGTCTGTCTCAGTTTCAACCATTTCTTTGTATATCTTGAAGTTTTCGAATGCCTCTGAATTCTTCTCAAGAAAGCTAACTACGGTCATTCTTCTGTAGTTATCAACCAATACCTTAAAGTATTTTTCATTATCCACTCCCTTTGTTCTAGTTGGTCCACATAGGTCGGTATGCACAATTTCCAATGGTTTTATCGTAGAGTACTCTTTTGACTTGAAACTGGTCCTGGTTTGTTTTCCCTATAGACAATGCTTACATAAAGTATTTGTTGGCTTTGAAATCTCA
The DNA here is from genome assembly GCA_032191745.1 of Picea mariana. Taxonomy (NCBI): domain Eukaryota; kingdom Viridiplantae; phylum Streptophyta; class Pinopsida; order Pinales; family Pinaceae; genus Picea; species Picea mariana. The sequence goes on from JASDQU010242100.1 coordinate 116,105, forward strand.
AGAATTTCTCTTACTTCTTCCTTTATACTAAATTTTACAAGATTATCTAAGTTCATGTGACTCATCTTTTTTTTCCAGAGCCAACTTTCATTCTCCTTTCCTAATTTTTTTTTTTCCTTCCCAATTTCATTCAGGACATATATGTTGTTTTGGGTTCTTATAATTGTAGCCACCAACCTACCTGGTCCTTCCTACCTTGTCTCACATTTCTCTGAGTCAAACAAGAGTTTGTGTCCTTGATCACACATTTGACTTACATTGAGTAGATTGTGCTTCATATATTCAACTAGTAGAACATTTTATTCCTTGGCATCTTTGCTTCTAAGATTGACTGTGCATCTTCTTATAATTATGGTTGAGTTATCATTGCCGAATGAAACTAATCCATATTGTTCCTTCTTCAGGGTAAGAAATATGTTCTTGTCACCTATCATATTCTTTGAAAAACCACTATCAACATGCCACCCACTTTTCTTGTGTTGAGCTTATAGAGCAAGTGAGCATTCTTCAGTGTTGAGTTGATTCTACTTTCTTATCCATATCTTTTGTGGTTCATGTTTATAACTTTTTGTATTCTGTTTTGATTCTCTTGGGGGAACATTCAATCTATATTCTTTGGCCATGTGTCCAAAGTTGTTGGATTTGTAACATTCCGCTTCATTACTCAATGTTCCAAAACTGTTGTAGTTTTTGTTCTGTGTTTCATAAGGCCTTCTTGGAATAAATGATTTTAGGGGCTAAATTTCGCAAATGGGATAATTTTCCATGGTTTTTCCCAAAAAAGGATTCACAAATTTCATTATTTTTCTAAAAACGATTCTCCCAAATTCCATAAAATAAAATTATTTTACCTTAAAAATCGCCAAAATTTTATAGAAACTATATAAAATCCTTAGAAATTTGAATATTTTTATAAAATTATCGCCAAACATTTTACATTTTGCATATTAAGGACAAGTAAGATTATCCAAGGTTTCTACATTTTAATATAAAATTTCATCCTTAAAATTATCCCTGCTTCTTGGATAACTATTATTTGAGTATCCTTCATAGTTTCTTATGTTCTTGGCATTCACTTTGCAGTTCAAAGCTTTGTGTCCAAAATTATTACATGAATAACATAAGCCAAGAAAAATAGTTTGATACCTGGAGGTAGAAGATCTTCTGGATGGTGCTGCTCTTCTGAAGTCTTCTTCTTCTTGAGGTCTTGTTGGTTGCTGCTGATTCTAAATTCTGTATCTTCTAGATGGTGTTGTTTCTCTATGATTTTCTTCTTGGTTCCTTTTATATTCTTCCTTCTTAAGATAGCCTCTGGTGACTTGTTCATAGTTTATTTGTTCCTCTTCTGGTTCTATTTTCTTGGAGCTTGAACCTTTCTTAGTCTGCATTTGGTTGTATCCTAGCCCGGTCCTATCATAGTATGGTCTTTGACTGCTGATGATCTCATCCAATATTTTAGTTTTATTCTTCTGCATATCTTTCTTCTGAAGATCTTTATGAGAGTGACTATTTCTGCTTCCAACATTTCAATCATCTTTCTTTTTCTTTCAATTGATTTTTGAGTGCTTCTTCAATTCTTATGTCTTCTTCTATCTAGATCTTTAACTTTGTGATCATTTCCTCAACTTCTTCTGAGTTGGAATTCTGAGATCCTTCTTTCATCTTTAGTTCTGCCTTGAGTGACTTGGTTTTCTTTCTTTCTTTCCTTAATTCTTATAAGGCACTAATTAGTTATGCTATGAGATTGATTTCACCTTCTTCTTTGGAATATTCTTCATCATATTCTACTGCCATGAAGAGTACTCTTTCTAAATCATTGTCGCTATCATCATCCTCATCTAATGATGAGCTATCTTCCCCCGAGTAGAAACTTTTCTTGAAATATTTAATTTTGTTTCTTCTTTGATCTCCCTTTTGAATTTTCTTTTTCTTCTTAGGATCATCTTCTTCATCACTATTTTTATTCTTAGCATAAGAACATTTATAAGGAAAATGACTAATACCACCACAATTAAAACATTTCAATGGAATCATACCTTTGTACTTTCTAGTTCCTCTTTTCAACTTTCTTACAAAGTTTGTCGTTTCTTCATCATCCTCTGAGTCATCACTGTAACTAAAATCTGATTTTGACTTTTGCTTGTTTTTCTTCATTGAATTATTGGATTCTTTGAATGTTTCTTCCTTTGTGACTAAATTGTCTTGCTATATCCTCATTTCGTAGGCTTCGAGTATCCCATGTAGCTCTTCCATGCTCAATGTAACTAGGTATTCTCTTTCTTCCAGGGTTGAAATATTTGGGTCAATTCTCATAGGTAGAGATCTTAGTACTTTCTGAACAATCACTCGTTCTTTCATTTCTTCTCCCAAACCTTAGTGGCATTGACTATTTTATCAACTCGTAGAAAGTAGGTGGAAATGTCTTCATCTTCCTTCATATTCAATTGTTCAAACTTGGCTCTAAATATTTGAAGTTTAGCTCCCTTGACTGTGGCATCACCTTCGTAGATATTATGAAGTTTGTCCCACACTTATTTTGCGGAATCACAGTGCATAACCTTGACATATATTGATTCAATTAGCCCATTAAGAATGACATTTTTGGCCCTTGGATTTTTCTCTTCAATTTAATTTCCATCCTTGTCTATTGGTGGAGTGGTTGGTGCATTATATCCATCTACTACTGCTTGCCATACATCAAATCCCTATTCCTACACATATGTTTTCATCATTCTTCTTTAGAAGGAATAGTTTTGACCATCAAACTATGGTACTCCAATCTTAGTGTATTCCATGATCTCTTTCTAGTGGTTATGTTATCTTTTGAAGGACCTGCTCTGATCCCAATTGTTGGAATACTGTCGGGGGGGGGGTTGAATCAATATTCACACTTTTATCACTTTTAAGAACAATATATAATCTTCAACTTAATCAATAGTATATCCATGTATCAATCAACAATATGTCATCAATGTATGATGAACATATAAACATACAAAAGATAACATCACATCAAATACAAAGTACACCATAATTTATGTGGAAACCCAAATGTGAGAAAACCACAAAATGCTTTCTTATGTATCAAATATTACATTTATTGGAAGCACCAACTTCCTAATTCTCAAGCTACAACTGAAAGGAGGTTATGATCCCCTATTTATAGGCTACAACCCAAAGGAATCTACAACACCCTAAATTCTCTGGCTCCAACCAGAAGGAGGCTACAACCTCTTGATTCTCAGGCTTCGACCTGAAGGAAGCTCCAACTCCCTGTGTTCTCTAGAACCAAATAGAAGGATGCTACAACCCCCTTTCTGTGCCTCGTCCTACCTCCTTGGAATATAAATGGAGACCAACTATCACTACCACTCTCACTGCCTCTATCACATCAACCTGTAACCTGTCAACATGTCACTGTATCTGACCTATCATTTTCACTGTACCATCAACCTATGGTTGTCACTGTATCATCAACTTGGTATACCCAAAACTTGTTCCATACCATGCATCAACTATGTACCACCAATGCATCAATCACGTACCATAAAATATGCCAAGTGTAGATACCATAACATCATAAATAATGTACTAGAACAACAACCACATATAAAACCAGTACCATATACCATATCATCAAACATGTATAGACCTGTACCATATCATCAATGAAGATCCTCAAAGAACCAAATCATGTGAACCATACATCAAGTGTATACCTAAAACATATATCCACAACTCAAAGATGAACATACCAGTCATGTCATAACTAGATACAAGAATATACCTCTATCAACTATGTAGCCAAGACGTACCTCAATCATGTGCCAAACCAACCATACCTCAAGCATGTATCATACCATTACTAAATGTAACCATCACAAAAAACACATAATCATACCAATACCTTTGCAGTTGACATGATACATAGTAGATATAACCTGTAAGCTCACTTCTGACTTCCGGGACCTGGTATTAGCATCACCTCCAAATTTTTCTTGTCCTCGTGGGACTAAGATATCTTGTCATGTGGGGCCTTGCATGACGATCCATAAGTAACCCGCGAAAGTTCCTTGGGGGACCTAGTGTTCTGACCCATGGGGGCCAACCAAACTATGGTTTCCTCAGTCAATTTCTCTCTCCTATACAACCTTTCAACTCACGCACTCCTCTCTTGTCGCTACCTCAGATTTCAGCTCCGTCCCTAACTTTCCAAATAGATTACTAGTTCACTAGAATATATTCATTATAATAGGTGAGTGAATGTGTTTGTGAATGAATCCTTGAGGTGTATTTATATTTTTTCTAAGCAACCTCTCTCATGAATCTTAGGGGCTTCTATAATTTCTTATTACAACGACTTTACCCTTTCACCAAATTCTTGTAACCAACTAGGGGCTTCTTGACCATTCTTCAGGACTTCTAACTTCACAAGGCCATAACTCAATCGTGAGGAATCATGTAGCATACAACCTATCAATGGAAACAACACGATGAGGATTATCCATCCATGAGTGAGTTACTTGCATTTACACCACACTTTACGAACATTTTTCTTGATCAACTTCAGGTTCCATAACCGTGCCTTTGGTGATACCAGACTTCTTCAAGGGTTGACATCAATGACAACCAATCTTTCAACAATATCTTGTTTATTTATATATTCTAAATCATTTCATATAATTGACTTCAGTGCAAAAGAAACTCTTGATATCAAGAGTAGAAGGATTACTTTTTGGAGTACCAGTTTTTGTCGACATAAAACCACAACATTCGAAGCTAGATTTCAAATATGACCCTTATAATTATTATCAAAGAAAGTTTATTCATCGATTGTTAGAAGCTACAAGGAATAATTTTGACATAGCTTTACGATTTACTTGCTTGGAAAAAATAAATGACTTTTTTTCTTTAAAATTTCAATTGGATGAAGGAGGTTAGATTATTATTTGCTTGGGATACATCTCAATGTAAATTGAACAAAGGCCAACGAAGTCAAAATGGAAATTTTCTTCCTACCCACCAAAAGAATCTATCTAAAGTGTTTGATATTTATGAGGAAAGGTATTATAATTAAAACATCTTATTTATAAATGAAGCAATGTATCATAATTTGTATAATAGAGAGGAAAATTGTTTTAGACTTCCTCTAAGTTGGGAATATGATGGTCCACTGAGATGGATTTATATGGTCCAATCTTTGTAATTTTCTAAATCGTCAACCAAAAACAAGCATGAAGAGATACTTGAAATTTCTTAAGAAAACTATTCTTGGTTACTCTTTTTAGTCCATATAATAAAGAGGAAAATTGTTTCAAACTTCCTCTAACTTGGAAATACAAAAGTTCTTTGAAAAGAGGTGGATTTGTATGGTCCAATAATTGCAATTTTGTAAATCATAAGCCAAAAACAAACATGAAGAAATACTTAAAATTGCTTAAGAAAACTATCCCTGGTTATTTGTTTTAGATATTTCATAAAATGGTATCAACTTGGAAAATGATTTGATAGTTAATGCATTCTTGTTATTTAGTACACTTTTTTATTTAGATTGATACCTTTTATTATTATTTTATATGCATATGTTAAATATTTGAAGTCAACATTTTTCTTATTTTTCTTATTTTTATATGTACATATGCTTTACACAAAAAGGAATATGAACATAGGAATTGAGTTTGAATTTCTTTCCTTACACATTTTTCCTTAGTAGATTTTTGTTTTAGTATATTTTTCCCTGATTCCTAGATTGGGCTCAATTATCAAATTAGACCCCTTCTTTCATGAGTCACCTAACTTGTTGGTATATCATATTTTTCCTCATAATATGCATAGATGCACTTGTTGGCATGAATCCCACACCCATATCCTTCTTGCAGACAAAAAAGCCTCCTTAGAATATTTAAAAAACACTCTTTAGATAGTCATATGCTACTCTTGATCTAACATGGAGCATATGCAACTTTATATAAGCTCTTTCTCCTTCACCAACTTTCATATGCATTCATTTTGCACCAAAAATAAAATAAAATGTGTGCATAATGCACTTTTTTGGGTGGATTTCATAGATTTCCTAGGTTAATCACCTCCTATATCTTGTGTCTAACTACTCCAAGTATTCATAAATAAGAGACATTAGGTGGATGAGAAGAAGTATTCATGGAAGCACCCTTATGCTAGCCAAATTCTACTAAGTATGCAAGCTATTTACATAATTTTTTAAGATCATCCCCCTCACTCCTAGAAGCCCTTGTTTCCAACATCTTTCCCATCTATCCCATTAAGAGGAAGAGACTTATTTTCTTTCTTTCACTTTTCTAGAGAAAGGAGTCAAGAGGTACACATTGTCTTTAGTGGCTTGGGTGGAGGAATCTGGATGACAATATCTATCCAGTTCCACAATGAGGATCAAGTAGTATTTTCTTTCTTACATGTTGTTAATACAAATAAGAACTCTCTTCTTTCCTGTCCAAAATGATGTCTTTTATTAATATATTTTTTATTATGATTAATAACATCAATTTGTTAATTTCTTAAGTAGCAGATCCTATTTTGTATTAGTTGTTAGAAGTTAGTTACAAAACTACTTTTATCACAATATTATCTTCCTTTCTGTGCAGTTCTGCAAGGAGAATACTAGAGCGAGGGATTGGATAAGGGACTTATGAGAAGACTCTTCTCCAAACTTGGAAGTTCAGGTAGGTGGTTATTGACCCCTAATAATTAGTTATACTTCTTAAACTTCTTTTCAATTTCAAGTTAGTTCTCTAGATATCTTCTTTGTTGTGTATTTTAACCCAAGTCATAGGAGTGTAATCTCCATCAACAAAATTGGTGAATCCAATAGGGAGTTTTTCTTTGGGTTAGTTAGTTGATTGCTTTTGTTTTTTCTTTTCCTCTTTCTTTTATTTTTGTTTCTATCTCTGCAAGTTTTTTTAGACATGTAACATTCATACTTAGGCTTTAATTCATGATTTTCCAAGTCTTTTTGGATATTTTGAGTTACATATGCATTTTTGTCTATGTACAATAACATATATATGCTTCTCTTTGAAGGTATTATCACATGCATACTATTTCTTATATGGAAACACAAGTGTATGTGTCATGGGAGGTATTTTTTCATCCTTACCCAGTCTTTTTAAGCCTTGAATTTTCTTGTGGGGGTTCTTTCTGACTCTATGGGTTGTTTGAATCTTGTTTTTAGTCTTAGAAAGTAGTTGAAGTTTTTAGAATTAAATAACTTTTTTTTTTGTGCCTCTTTGGCTTCTTTAGTAATTTTTTATTTG
>JASDQU010242100.1:146300-162030 GCA_032191745.1 Picea mariana
CAACCCTATCTTATCTTTTTACAAGTGGAAAGGATCTAGAATCCTTGTCCATTATTCAAATTTTCCACAAAATAATAAATTATACAAGTGTGAGACCCTAGGTCTCTTTGAATTCTCTCAACTTTGATGAAGTCATAGGTGACTTCATTTTTATGAGCCTATGCTCCTGCATCAAATTCACTTTGTCATATTCAAAAATTCATTTCTCCTCAACCATGAGGATCCATGTGACGTGACACCTACCACTGGAAACAACATGATGCATACTATCCATCCATGGGTGTTGTATCTGCATGTGCAATTTCTTTCATGTCCAAATACCTTCATCAATCTTGTAGTCCAAAACCAATGACTGGGGTTGACATCAATGACAACAATCAATCTTCCAACAATGACAACTCATACTAGAGACAATCCACCAACTAATGCAAGTCATGTTGGGGGAATTGATATTGTTGTGAAATCTAGATGAATAAGATGAAATCCCAAGTTCCCTTGTAAACGTTTCAAGGAATATCACCTTACTCATGTGTTCCCTGCTATTCTAGAGATACAAAGAGTGTGATCCCTGTTTGAAGTATTTTTTTTTTTTATCCTGAGTCAACTTCGGTTTCCCAACAACCTATTCAACCATTGGTTAATGAAGTGATCAATTTGATGCAATATTTGGTCAATCCCACTCTACTCTTGGAGAGTGATTAGTCTACCAAAGTAGTCACGTTGATTCAATCTATGGTCGATCCCACTCTTCCCTTAGAAAGTGATGATTCTATCAAGGTGGTCTAGCCGATGAAATTTTTGACTAATAGCACTCTTGATTTGGGGAGTGATGTGTCTATCTACCACATATTTAGCATTTCATGTTCAGTACCTTCAAAACAATGGGGAATTCCACTCACTTTGAGCATACGCCCTCCAAGTCCTAGGATGGTTTCCTTTGATTGGAATGATCTTGTTGAGCCTCACCTTCCTTATTCTACACCTTTCCATATAAGGGTTGAAGTTAATTCAAAAAACATTTACCAATGTATTGTAGATGAAGGAGCCTCTACAATTATTTTATCATCCTCGACTTGGAAAGATTTGGGTTCTCCCAAGCTTGTGTTAGCTACCAATGAGTTGTTGGCTTTTGATACAAGACCTAGTGAATATTTGGGGATTATTCCTTAGTTTCCTATCACATTAGGTGGGAAGACTATACTAGTCTATATGATAGTGGTGTCGGGCCCTTTAGACTTCAATATGATTCTTGGGCATGATTATGTATATGCTATGAACGTTATGGTGTCTTTGTTCTTTCAGGTGATGTATTTTCCTCATAATGAAAGTATTTTCACTATTGATCAACTTGCATATGATAATCACCATCCTAATTTGAATTTAACTCATGCTACATCTTTGTTTGTTCCTAGTAATCGAGTATACTCTACCCTACCATGGGTGAATTATGTGTCACCTTATCCTCAATGTTCAATTGCTTCCAAGAAGGAACATTTTCACTCCTATTTTCCTTCTTGAGACAAGGTATCAACAGTTGATCAAGTGGTTTATCCAATGGGGACATGTCAACTAATGTCTCCCCTATTTACTTAAGGGACTGTGATTTCCCTTTTGAGTTTGATCTCGCTATTTGTCAGGGCTCTTGCCCTAGTATTTGTGAGTATTTTCTAATAGGCTATGCCATCTATGATTATAATCTCCATCATTATATGAAATATGGTCAGTTCGCTTCACCCATTTGGACCATGAATCCTCCCAATTTAGATGATTTCTTGGATGTTGAGTTGCTTTTGGATGAGACTATCCTTGAAACCATGACCGTGGATGGTAAACCATGGGAAGAAATGCATCAAAAATTTTCATTTCTTCTCGAGATGGATATTTTATAGGTTGACAACCAAATAAACTCTTAGCCTGAGCCTAGAAATGGGCTCTACTTGGAGAAGTACTATGCATAAGCTACAAGGTTGTGTGATGCTTTGTACCATATTGTGCTTTCAATGTTTGTTGTTTTCAAGTTTTGTGTTCCAAAGCAAAAGTTGTTATCAGAGGTTTATATATTGGATTTACTAATTTCTAGATGAGTATTTTTGGTCACATATACACGACTTTGGAGACATTTTTCTTTGGCATTTTTGCATGCCGATCCATTCTGATGATTAATTCCCTTGAAACTGGAAAATGGGTTAGATAATAGATTTTCCCTCCTTACATTTTGCATTATTTGTTTCTTGGTTCACTTTTCCTTAGGGTCAAACCCACTAATTTATGACATGAATCCTTATTTTCCATTTATATGTGTTTTAATTCATGTGGTAGAGCCTACCATTCATGGGTGCCCTAGTTAGAACCTTGATTGCAATTTGGCACCTGATTTTCATAGGCTTAGGAGCCCTCTTAGTCCCACCATGACTTTGTGTCGAAGCCACATGACTTCTTCTCAATTTTTTTTCTATCCAATACCCATGGGGATCCCATGTTTATTTGTTGAGTTGTAATACTACATTGCATTTTCCCACTTCCACTTTTCATCCCTAATGTCGGCTTCAAATTATTGTTTTATAGATTGTTTCATATTCATTCTCTTTAGTTGCCAACCTTTGCATATATTTCCTTTGTGAATTGACACCTATATCCTTAGAGGAAAAAATTCCCTTGAGTTTCAATATCCTACACACATTCCTTGCATTGACACTGAGTATGTTCCCTGCACTTCGAACTAGTTTGCTTTCCTGCGACACTTGTTTCCTCCATTGTATCATAGCATTATTTTATTATTTTTAGGATTTATAACATGAAAAATAAAAAAAATCAAATATATTAAAAGAGGATGGGAAAGTGTCAATTTATCTAGAAATGTTTGGAAGTAGTATTAAGTTATGTCACCCTTTAACAAAGAACTAGTTTTGATTATATGTCTCAAATTGGGTTTTAATATGGATTTAAAAAACAAAACCTTGTTTATTGCATCTTTACTCCTCTGATCAATTGTTATTCCAGTCACTATGGAGAGTATGTTGATGCCTATTCTGTCACGTAATTATTTCATTATTCATCATTGCATCAATGTTTCCCAAGTCACTTTTGTGTCATCCTTATGTTCAAGTGAAGTTTTAGCCTGTGTCATCCATTCCTTAGACTTCTTGACTTTTCATGTTAGCCTTCCAATTTTTAAGTCCTTCTGAGAATTAGCAAGAATATTTATCTTATACTCATGCTAGTATGGAAGGTCCCCATTGACTTCTTGGTAGTGGGTCAACTCTTATCGACTATGACACATTTCTTTAAGAGTTTGACCTATAGTAACACTCTGGGCCTATTTTCATCATTGATAGGTTACCTAACACTTAGCAGATGAAATTTCAACTATTTTCATTGAGTGAGTGGTTTCCCATGTTCTTGATGTCAATATTTCTATTCACACTTTGGGACTCATGCACTACCTTGGGTTCCATTTTCCTCATTGGTGGAATTCCTCGCCTCTATCAATGGTTTTGTTACTAGTCATTGCTAAGAGGGTCTCTTCCATGGAATATTCCATATGGTGCATGTGAGAGATGTACCTAGTGGTGTGTCGATCCAATATTTTTTTCTGAGTCCTTCAAAATATTTGGCCTTTTGTTATTCCTTGTGTTGGATGATGGGGGATTCCTTAATTCCCTCCCTCCAATAGATCTCTTCCCATTGAATTCTACTCATTTTCTCTCGAATCAGGATCTAGAGTCTTTTCAATACCTTGGGGATTGTAGTAATCAGTGACATGCTCCCTCACTATGGACAATGGAAATAAATCAATGTATCTTAATAGATACATTCTACAAGTGTTCGTTGTTAGGTCATTCATTCACACTTGTTAGGATGTACTAGGTACCTTGATGCCCATTATCATTATTGGTGGGTTGTCTTGCATTTGTTAATGATATACATCAATGATCGGTAGCCAAATGGTGTCTCCCATGTTCGACTTCATATCATTACACCGAGAGGCACATTATACAACCCAATATTAGTTCAATGTGTGATTTTGTGCCTAAATTCAACGTGGAGTTGGCACGTGTCACTCCTAAATAATAATAATAATAATAAATTAAGTAAATGAAAATTGTATATGTCCAATCTAACCTTTTGCACTCCCATTTTAGAGTGTAAAAGGAAGGGCTTGCACCTTGATATATTTGATCCCTCTCGATGCTTTTTAGAACCGGAGTTAAGATGGGTCTATACTGGTTTATTCACATGGTGTAGACTCATACCATTAGTGGTTTGTTTTGAATGCCTTCAGTCTGTAGTAGAATATCCTATTTTATGCTCTTTTCCAAGTTGCATTGGACAATACCACTCATTTACATGACATTGGTACTTGAGGAGGATTAGTTTGTCCATCTCTTTGATTCCATTTATCCTCCTATGATTATGAGACATAGATCCACTGTGTATCTATTCGTGGCTATGATCTCTTTTGACATGGATCCATTGTGTACTCATTTTTAATGGCTATGGTCATTTCTTACATACATACTTCCTGTATTGGTAGTGTACTTGGTTTGGAAGCCATAATTTCATCACTCTTGAGCATGGGTGTGCCTGCCTCAGGAAAAGAGTAATATCATACTTGATTCCTTCTGCAAGTATTATTTTGGTAAGTTGTTAGGTGAACTTTTCTTGAGCCCTCTACACAGTTTCCTCCTAGATTTTATAATGTATTTCAGACATCAAATTACATTCTAACCTCACATATTAGGGGGCATCTATTATAAAATAATTTTCCACATCATATGCATAGATTCACTTATTGGACTGAATCTCACATCCATCTCCCTCTTGCAAACCAAAATCCCTCAAAATATTAAAAAAGCACCTTCTATATAGTCATATGGTACTCTTGATATAACATGGAGTGTATGAAACTTTATATACGCTCTTTCTCCTTCAAAAACTCAAGTATGCATTCATTTTGCACCAAAAAACAATGTGTGCACAATGCACCGTTTTGGGCAGATTTCACAAGTTTCCTAGGTTAATCACCTCCTATAGCCCATGCATAGATACTCCAACCCACATTTTTTGAGTATAAATAAGAGCCATTGGGTGGAGGAGAGGAAGTATTCATGGAAGCAGCCTTATGCTAGCCAAATTTTACTAAGTTTGAAGGCCATTTCACTGAGCTTCTAAGATCATCCCCCTCATTCCTAGAAACCCTTGTTTCCAACATATTTCCCATCTATCCCATTAAGAAGAAGATACTGATTTTATTTCTTTCACTTGTCTAGAGAAAGGAGTCAAGAGGTATAATATATCTTCACTGGCCTAGGTAGAGGAACCTAGACGATGATGTCCATCTAGTGTTGTAGTGAGGATAGGTAGCGTATTTCTTTGTTACATGGTGTTAATACAAATGGGAACTCTCTTATTTCCCATCCAAAATGATGTCTTTTGTTAATCTATTTTCGATTATGATTAATTTCATCAATTGGTTAATTTCTTAATTAATTGATCATCTTTTGTATTTGTTGTTAGAAGTTAGTTACATAACTAATTTTATTGCAATATTATATTCCTTTGTGTGTAGGTTTGCAAGGAGAACACTGGAGTGAGGGATTGGAGTAGGTACTTATGAGACAACTCTTCTCCAAAGTTTGAATTTCATGTAGGTGGTTATTCACCCCTAGTAGTTATTTATACTTATTAAAATCCTTTTCAATATTGAGTCAGTTCTCTAGGTATCTCCTTTTTTGTGGATTTTAACCTAAGTCATAGGAGTGTAATATTTGTCAACACTTGCCTCTTGATTTTTATATTGGTTTTATCCTCAAATTGAGCTCTTTCTTTACTTCTATCTATTGACATTTCTCTTAATCCCGAAATTGACCCCTATTTCAAATTGGGGATACAGTTATTTACCTTCGAACTCAAATTTTCTATTGAAGTTTGAGTTCACATTTTCTATATTCTTCCTTGAGCCTTCCTTTTTTACATTCAGATTCATTTTTTTTTAGTTTTCTATTTCCTTCGAGAAACCTTGGACTTGGTTTGAAATTTTTGTATATTTTGAAGCCTTTGTTTGAAATTTGAACTAGTGTTCAAACTTTGAACACTCCTATGAACTTTGAAATATTTCCTTGGATCATGGTCAACTTGATTTGATGATCCACCCCAATCTACAAATTGGGCCCTCTTCTCATTTTATTTTCTATTTAGGAGGACCCAATTTGGAAATGTTGATGGGGCTAGATTCTGATGCAGGAGAATAGACCCCTCCCAATCAAATTGGATTGTTAAGCTTCTAGAAGGCAAGTACGTGGATTTGACATGGCCAAGAGGACGTGATTTCCTCAAAATTTGAGTAAAACGATAGTTTTTGTTGTGTATTTTTTGTTTTGAGCGATTTTAGCGATCGGGTGAGGATAAATCATATATGCAATGATTTGATCCTTGTTGTATTCATTGTTATAAATGTAAGCTTGTGGGAATGAGTGAAAGATGGCCAGACACAATGTAGAATAGGCCGAGAGAGTGGTCAGGGCCTGATAAGCACCCTTAGTTTGTAGTCTAATTTGATCTTAATAAAAGAGTGTATTTTATGTACCTGTGTCTTGATGTGTTTAAATCTGTACGTTTAAACCCTGTTGAATTAATATGTTTGCATGTGTGTAAGGAGTGAGGATAAAAACAAGTGTTTTAGGTTGGATAAAAGGTAGTAGGTCGAAGTGTGAGAAATCACACATTCCAGCGAGGAAGAATATTGATCGTTGATCACTGAAAAGATTGATGGTGATCCAACTCTTGGTTGACAACATGTGACTGAGGTGAAGATCTAGTCATTAAACCTCATGAGAGATTGACGATGGAAGTTAATACATTGGATCATAGGTGATACTCCAAAAGGTGATAGTTTGATGACTATTAGATTTATAGATATTCGGAAGTCTCAGCGAAAGAGATACCCTGAACAACGATGTAGATCTACTTGGAGGGAACCAAATCAATGGTATAAGAGGTAGACACAATATTGTGTTTTAACTATCGAAGAAAATACCTATCATAGTGGCTCTAGTTCATCACACTCTTATAAGAGAAATTCCGATCATCGGAGGAGACCTTTTATCATCAGATTCTGAATCTATCAGAGTCTTTCAACTCGTCAAAGTCCAAACTTCTTGGAGCTCGAATTGTTCAGAGTGACTCACATCATAGGGAGTCCAATGATGAAACTCCGATAGGAGAAAGTATGATAGTATATGGGGAGTCAAGTACCCGACATAGTAAGAGATTGGTCATGTTAAGGTCATATAGAGATAAAGGGTCGATGACTAAAAGTGAACATTGTAGCTATGGGGAGATTAATAAGTGTTATTTGCTACCATGGACACATTTCAGTCCATGCATGGGCTATATAACCCATAGGTCTGAGGATCAAACAAATAGACAAGTCGATTCAAAGGATCCCCAGAATCGGTCTTCATCAAGTGGTATCAAAGAAGGAAAAGTTTCTTGTGTGTGAGTGGGTAGGTGTAGAAGCTAGAGAAGAACTGAGGATTCTCATAAGGTTATATATGAGAGAACCGATGATAACAAAAGTTCAATCTCAAAAGAAATCTTGATGAGGTATTGGGTAGTAGGTGTAGAGGCTTTCTATAAGAGAAAGGCTTAGTTTCAACTCACTGTTGAGCATGAGGAGAAGCTCATTGTGATGATGGAGTGATGCATGAGAAAAAATAAGACCAGAGGTTGATGATGGAAAGTAGCAATGAAGACACATGATCAAGAGATCATGGAGATTTTATACCATGGGAGTCTAGTGCAGGAGAATGGAAACCCCCCCCCCTCGCCACAAATCAAATTGGATCGTGAACCTTCCACAAGGTGAGGACATGGACATGACATGGCCAAGAGGAAGTGATTTCCTCAAAATTTGAGTAAAACGATACAGTTTGTAGTGTATTTGTTGTTTTGAGTGATTTTAGCATTAGGGTAAGGATAGATTGGATCTGGAATGATTCGATCCTTGTTGTATTCATTTTTATAAATGTAAGCCTACGAGCACAAGTGAAAGAGGGCCAGACACAATGTAGACTAGGCCGAGAGACTAGTCAGGGTATAATAAGATCCCTTAGTGTGTAATAAAATTCAATCTTAATATAATAGTGTATTTATGTAGTTGTGTCTTGATGTGTTTAAATTTGTGCATTGAAACCCTGTTGAATCAATATGTTTGCATATTTGTGAGGACTGAGGCTAGAAACCAGTGTTGTAGGTCAGAGTGAAGTTAACATATCAGAGAGTGAGAAATCGAGAATTCCATTGAGGAAGAAATCGATTGTCGATCACTGAAAGGATCAACAACGATCTAAATATTGGTTGACATCACATGACTGAGGTGAAGATCCAATCGTTCAACCTTGTGAGAGATCGATGATGGAGGTCGCTCCATCGGATTAGAGGCGATACTTCAAAAGGTGATAATATGATGACTATATGAGTTATAAATAGTCATAAGGATTATCAGAAGAGAAACCCCAAACAACGGTGCAAAACTACTCATAGGGAACCAAAACAATGGTATAAGAGGTAAACACATGGTGGTGTTTGAACTATCAAAGCATGTATCCATCATAGTGTCTCTAGTTCATCACACTCTGATAAGAGAAAATCTGACCATCAGAGGGGACCTTATATCATCAAAGTATGAATATCTTAGAGTCTTACAGCTTATCAAAGTATGAACTTCTCAGAGCCTGAATTATTCAAAGTGAATCACATCAAAGGGAGTTCGACGATGACACTCCAACACGATAAATTTTGATAGTCTATGGGGAGTTAAGTACTCGACATAGTAAGTGGTTGTCATATGTCAAGGTCACATGGAGATAAAGCATCGATGAATGAAGGTGAGAGTCATAGCTATGGGGATATTAAGAAGTGTTAATTGCTACCATGGACACATTTCAGTCCATGTATGGGCCAGATAACCCATTGGTCCATAGATCGAATGCTTAGCAAGTCGATTTGAAGGACCCCCAGAAACAGTCTTCATCAGATTCTCAGAACTCAACAACAAGGAATAAACCCAAGGAAGAGGACCAATTAAGCTCATCCATATTATATAGGAATAATCCTTCGTATTTATGGCATGACAACCTTTTGATGAACTTTAATACAAGGTTGAATTTTCTTTTATATTTTCATTTTAAAGTTTGTTGTAAAATGACAAGCGATAAAGAGTGAAACTACTATTTATTGAAAAAGAATTGGATTTTTTTTTTTAAAGTTAACTCTCATTATAGAAATGAAAAGGTAATTGTAACTCATTTTGTCCCAAGAACTAATTCCATAAGAAAAAATTCTTTTAACAATAAAACTTTCCAATAAAGAAAAATGTATATAAACACAATTTTTTTTTTTTTTACTGAAACAAAACAATGGAAAGCGAACTATTTAATTCTTTAATTCCTCAGAATAATTATACATAAAACTTTGAAATTGTACAACATAGCTTTCTAGAATAGAAATTAACATAAGAGAATAATTAAACCTAAACATAAAATCTCATTAAATATTTGTTAAAGGAAATAACTTGCAAGAACTTCAATATCAAGATAACTTTAGAAAAAACATAGAAATATATTGCTAGATATTTGTGCAAACAACAAAATAGAAAAGTAATCCATAATATTGACTTTTAAAAAAAATCTCCTCTCGAAAAAATGTTCTCGGCCAAATAATGGCTTCTAAATTAATGAGAGTAAGAGAATTAGTTCTAATACAATCTTTCAAAAACTGTACTTCTAAAGTAAAAAAATCCTATACAACTCATTGAATTATAATATTATACAATACTAAATTTGGTTATGATAACCACTTTTGATTCAACCCTCAAGTGAACTTGGGGTTGATTTCCTAAATACTTGGTTATATTTTTCCCATTTGACAAAAAGTTCATTGCATAATTCATTGAGGGGAAAAATATGTTTCTTTTTAGGCACTCTCAAGATAGGAGGTTTTCTATTGAATCTTTCAGTGTACTTTTCTATTTTTGGAAATGTACATTTGATCTATGGAGCTTTGCTAACTTCATCTGTAATATATTTCTATAGATTCCCTTACTCTAAAGCTATTATACCTTGAACCTTTTGTTCATTTAGTTAAAGTATTTCCTCAATCCTTGTGGATAGAAGTTAGTTGAGTAACACATAATTATACCCTTATATAAAGAAAATCCAGACAATAGCGAGGAATGAAAATATGAAGCATTATTGAACACAATGGCCAAAACAATTATGAATCTAGTAATCAAATTTTGTTCTAGGAAGTGCATGATTACCTTCTCATTTATGTACGTTAATGACATAGTATTGGCCCATCCAATGAAGTATTCAATTGCACTGAATATGTACTTGTGTTGCTTTGAAGAATGTAGGATGATTTCTTTGATTATGTATATTCCCCTTTGCTCAAAATGTTTTTTGATAGAATTAGGCTACAATGGTATAGATTCCTTTTTCTCTCTTCCCACACTTGATATATTTTACATTTTTGAACATAAGTATGTGCATCTTTGAAGAGAGTGGGCCAATTGTAGCCAAATCTTAAGGTCTTGTGAGTCATTGTTTTGTTGGAAAAGTGATGTCTAGTTGGCCCATCATGGAGATATTGCAACACTTTATTTGCATCACCCTTGTGATATTCATGTTTCCCCTAGTTTGTAATTAATCATTAAATAAGATTACCATGCTAAGGCATGTGGACAGTGTAAATGTATTATTTTTTGAGTTGCCAATAACTGACTGTGGGGGTGAAGCCTTGAAAGTACTGGCCATGATATCACTAGAGGAAATACTGATAAAATTATAAGAGAGGGTTCATTATATCAAATAACCCCAAATTTCCCTTGATGGGGATAATAAATCTCCTTCGGATCCCAAGGAGAAAAATTAGTTAATGAAGAAAGGACCAGTGATTGAATTATCAACCACCCCCATGAATGGAAGTATGGACTAGCTGCAGAATGTCAACCCGAAGTACCACAGAGACCTGTAGACCCGAGCTTCCTTCTGACAGAAGGAAGGTAAGATACATACACACAGATAACCAGAAAGGAGAGAGGAGACGAGAGAGAAAAAGTTTGCAAGGGAGATGTGCGGAGCTCTCCAAGGGGGATAATGACTAGAAGGCCATGAGCTTGATGCCGAGTGAGCATATGATAAACCTCGCCAGGGCCATAACAGAGAGAGAAATCTCTGAAATTTCGCAGAGAACATAACCCGAGCAGAAGCTGAAGCAGAGAAAGAATACTTGAGAACTGAGAGAGTTCCCTGGTGATATCATGGCTTGGCACGGGGGTGGCCAGAGTGCTAAGAATGAATGCCTATGATCCTATGGTCAGGTCGAAGGATGAACACCCACAGTTAGTTAGTTTTCTACCACCTGTAATAGATAAGTAATCATATATCTTGTGTATTTAAGTGGTACTATGAGTTAAAGTTGGATATCCCATGAATGTTTCAGGAATGTGCATGATTACTTAATGGATAGACTGTATCCCTTCTATTTCTGCTTGATTGTGTATTTAGGCAATTAGAAATTATATGGTTCAAACATGAATTGTACTTGTAAATGCTTGCGTCCTGTGGTGGCGTAAGCTAGAGCCACAAGATACGAGTTCGTCGACCCTAGGTACAGTTTCATGTATGCATGTCTACCCTCCTAGTCATTCTGAGTCCCTTAGAGGATGAAGCTTGTTAAGCTCAAGAGAGCTAGTGTAGATATGCACAGGATTTTTGTGAGGAAACAGAGACCGAGAACTACTTAAGTTCTAGTGCTAAGAAATGAACGTAAGGGGTGCGTGGAATAATTCTTCCAAGCTTTATGTTCAAGAGAAAGAGCACAAATCTCTTAAGCCTTTCAAAGCCAACCGAGCTTCAAAAGAATAGAAAGATTCAAGTATCGAAAGAGAATATCCTTTCATTTGGAAGGTGAACGGACAATACCCTTTTGGGAGAATCCAAGGTCTGTCGCGACTGTTAGATTTGAAGAAGGGGCACAAACATTAGCGCCTCGACTCCCTAAATCTTCTCAAGTTCGACGAATGTTGGTAATCATCGTGAAGGGGATGGATCCTACGAAACCCAAATTAGTGATGTGACCTGGACCATAGATCCAAGTATCTATCAGGACCCTCCTTGACCATCGGATTGGTGAGATCGAAGTTCACACATCAGGAGAATCACATGTTGGCGCGACTAAACTTCCGAAACCAGAAGTTGCGATGTGATCTAGACTGTTGGATTGAGGAAGGTCGTGGACCATCAATTCAATGCAGGCATATTAACGTAAGGAGTACGTGGGAATTATAAAATCCCTAAGGACCAAGCTCATAAGAGACAAGTAATTTTTAGAAGCGCAGATGAGGTATAAGAGGCGAACTTGTTTCAAGTTCATAAGATCAGGAGGGAAAGCGGAAGTCAAGACCATACATTAGGGCTCGCAGGAAGTAAACCGAAGGTCGAGACTTGAAACATATGAAATATTCCAAGTCAGGGAAGAAAGCGAAAGCTCAGGAGGAGGAAAAATAATGATCATTGGATCGAGCACTGTGAAATATCTGGACCGTTGGAACCACGTCCAAACAATTAGAAGAACGCACAGGGAGGATATCAGATCTCAACGGTTAGATCTAAGCGCATGGACCAACAACCGTTGGATCTAGAGGAAAGTGCATGAGATTTAACCTTTTGGAGTTGCACAGGAGAGTGGAATTTGCGAAGTCCCGAAGTTCCGAAATCATCAGAACCGTCTATCAACAGGGGGACAGGTGGTAGCAGATTCAAGAGTTTGAAGGATCGGACTTCGGAAGATTTGCGAGGGGGAGAGTGAGAGATCACGAAGTTCGAAGTCACGAGGTCAATCCTATGCTTTGGTGCTGGGAAGGGTACATGGCAGAAAACCAAAGGCTTTGAAGGAACAACCCTTTGAAGAAAATCCAGGAGGAGAATACCCAAGGAGCTAGGATCCACAACAATCCTAGCCGTCCATCGAGAAGGGACGCGTGGCGAGATATCCGTGTTTCGTTGATTTGCAACTTGGGAAGTCAAATATAGGAGTCATGATAATTTGTGAAGTCCGAGTTCGCGAAAGGATCCTAGTTGTTCATTGAGAAGGGACACATGGCGAGAGATCAACGTTTCGTTGACTCACAACTCGGGAAGTTAGAGATAGGAGTCGTGAGAACTCGCGAAGTCCGAGTTCATGAAAGGATCCTAGCCGTCCGTCGAGAAGGGAAGCGTGGCGAGAGATCAACATTTTGCTGAATCGATACTTGGGAAGTCAAAGATAGGAGTCATGAGAAATCGCGAAGTCCGAGTTCGCGAAAGGATCCTAGCCGTCCATCGAAAAGGGACACGTTACAAGAGATTAAAGTTTCGCTGACTCGCAACTCGGGAAGTCAGAGTTAGAAGTCATGAGAAATCACGAAGTCTGAGTTCGCGAAAGGATCACAACTTCTGATTGAAGGAGGGATCCAGATTGTTCATCTGGAAAGTGGATATTGGGAAATCAAGAATCGGGGAAACAGAGGTAATCCAACCTCCAAAGTCGCGAAACGTGAAATCCTGATTCATGAGAGAGGAGGTAAGGACCATTGGATTGTAGGAGAGTGTGGGCGGTTGATCTGGTGAGCGAAACTGGCTAGTTCGGGTTTCATAAGAAGGGAGATGAGAAATCTTCCAACAACGCGAAGCGTGAAGTCATGAAGTGCCTGAAAGATTGGCCCTAGGTCATAGCGAGGGGTCACATTGAAAAAGATTAAGGGAGGAGCTCGTACGTGCTAGGCTCTAGTTCCAAAGTTCGAGAGTCGGAAGAGTTAGGGTTGGCTCACATGAAAATACCCGACATGCGAAGTCGCGAAGCGTCTTTTGATAGGCATGTGGTCACATCTTGAGGTCATATGAAGGAAGGGGCTAGCATGGAGAGCTAGCACCTGTTTCTCAAACCCTTCAAAGGGGCCAAGAAAGAGCCCGTGACTTGGAAGAACCTGCAATTGAAGAAAGGGGAATCTAGAGAGAGTTAAGAAAAATAATTTTTTTTTTATGCCCCATCGTGGGTGCGTTAAAAATTGGTATCAGAGCATGGTTACAACACTTGGCCTGCTTGGGCTCATGTATGAGTCACGTAAGGAGATATTGTTAACTGCATTTACTCCTTGAGGAGAAGGACTGCAGATTGAACCTGTGATTTTGGGAATTCTTGTTGAATTTTAGCAGAAGAATTTCTTTATCCCTTGTCAAAGTGATAAATACTCTTACCAGAGTAGGGATATGCTAATTAACATTTATAATAAAACTTGAATGTGGATAGATGAAGGTGGCAGGGTTCTGTCAAGGGAAGTTGAAGCCCAAAGGACGGATGACCTGGTGTTCGTAACACTGCTTCTAAGCATGGGCATTTGGAACTTCAGGCACTGATGATGGTGGATTGTATAATGGTTCATACCTTTGTGGGCCTAAAGGAATATGATAGGAACAGGTAGGATCCTTGGCAGTTATAATTACTGCTTTATATTAAAATCAGAGTATATAACTCCTCATGACCAGAGAAAAGTGATATGGGTAAGACCCTATGGATGCTGAGGCAAGGGGGTTTTCTTGCTAAGACGTTGGCACATAAAGAGGAAAGTGACCCTGGTTGGTTATATCCATGAGAGAAGGAAATATCAACATGAGATATGACTGTGAGATTAGTCTTGTAAGTGACTGGAATCTCAAACTAAAGGACACTAATGATGAAATTAAGCTATCAAGAGAATGCATTAGGTAAAAAGGTGCAATAGATGCACCTACATATACACGAATGTGTATACATGATCATAAGGATGCTTGGAAGATCCTTGGAAAAAGGATATAGAAGCCTGATATGTCCATGTGTGTGAATGACATGGAAAATGTGTAAGCAATAAGCTAGCATGATGAATACTTAGCTGTGTTTAATTATGCTTGAGTGAATGGGTTTAATGCATTGTGAAGCTTCTTAATATGAAGCCTGATATCGATACCAGTTAGGTATGAATGATATTAAACGTGAAAGTGATGGACGTGTATGATGAAAGAGTATAGTTGTAGGCAGTGGAACCATATGGTTGCCATGATGAGGGAAATATAAAGAAAGACTTGCTCTTGTCCAGATTAAATGAATACTATGGATGCATGGTTGAATCCATTTTGAAGAGTCATGAAAGTTCTATTCCAAGTAATAGCTTGAAGGGAATGTATTCCCTTTCCTTAGGGAATACTAATATGATTAGATAGAAGGGTAAATGAGCAAAGATGCTATGTTGTCATAATAAGAGGCAAATGATTATGCCTTTGGGAATCACATGAGAAGGATTGCAAACAATCCTGAGTTGACTGATCTTAAAAGTAAAGATGTATGTGGGGTGTGAAATACACCTATGACAACTACATGGAGGCTTATGATTATGAATATGGTTAAATACATCATGGATTTAAGTTAACAAAACCAGAATACGTGTGGATACATAATTAGGTACATGACAAAGATGCATGTTTATATTCCTTAAGGAATATTTGGTAAACAGATAAAAGCTAACTCAAGGTTGAGTCTAGCACAAATAGTGATGGATATGCAATAAGGAAGTTGCATGCTGAAGGAATTCCCCATGGAGGAATTGTGTGAAGACTCTGTTAGGAAAACAAAGTCACAACCTTAACGATTGCTG
>JASDQU010242100.1:183518-195557 GCA_032191745.1 Picea mariana
ATTTTTTCATAATACACCTCGTGAGAGCACCTCTTCTCTTGACATTATATAACTCATGGTAGGATTAGTATATCCTACCATATAGTATAGTGACATCAACATTGTATAAATTAGTTAAAAACATGCAATTATTAGAGAGTAATGCACAAGAAGTTCATATATATCCACGTCATCATGGTGATGTTATCAAGTCATCTTGTTGAGGCATGTACCAATCAAAGGTTGCCACATATCATTGATGATGTCATCAATTTAGAGTTAAGGAGACAAGTGATACCTTCAAGAGATGACACATGACATTCTTTCACATATGGATTACAAATATATGTCATTCTCTTTTTCATCAAAATATATCTAAGTGTTGACTTCTAGATTTGAAGTGAAGTTTAAATGGATTTCATATAAATTTTGTGCCAGTTGAGTTGATCATCCTTCACATATCATGTTTTAGGATTTGGATTTGGCATGGTTTTCTCCATGGGATTGACACGTCTCTTAATTGAATTTAATAAAATTTTAAGTTTCAACATACATATGGATTTGATACTTTATGTTTTGTAGATTGCGTGACCTTCGGAATAGACCCACATTTATTTATGGAGGATTTATTAATACTTTAGGTCTAGAAATAACTAGGTGAATTTAAAATATTGAAACAAATATAACATAACTTGCATATGTCATTGCTAACAAACCATCTTGAAAATTGGTCTCATTCACTTAGTTTCCTTCCATAAATATATATCCTATACTCTACCATCTCGTATTTTCTTGCCTCTAGACCAAATAATTCTTGTTTTGTCAGCTCAACAAGAAAACAACCTTGAAGTTGAATGAGACTATTTAGCGCACAATGAATTCCATACGGTTAATGATTGTATTTGAATCTCTCACTACAACCAACGATTGAACACATGAACCTTTAGAAATGTTCAATCCTTTCCAAAGTGCATAAGCTTTTGCTTGGTTGTTGGAAAAAACACCAAGTCCCCATACAAAAGAAGTTTCAATTGTTCCTCCAGGGTCCATGATGACACCCCCTCCCTTTCCCATCCTAGCCACCCCAGAGTTTTTACCAAGTTACTCACATACCAATGGTGGGCCTTTTTTCCCTCCTTGCATTTCCCCATGATGATCTCTGGAGTATGAAGAAGCAATTCCAAATTTTTGTGGGTTGATTTTGATGGAAAAATAATTGAAGAGGTATGGGATCATGCAATGGTTATCAAGCATCCAAGGACTCCATTAGTCCTCCTAATCTACATTCTCCATTGGTTCCACTCCACTTACTAAGCCACATGCTCCATTGGTTCCACTCCAGTTACATGAACACTATCGCAACCAAGGCATCCCCAAGTCAAATACATGCCTCCATGAAAGAATCCAAGCTACCCTATGTTTTATAGGGCTAAATTCCCTCCTCTACAATGTCAATGCTTCTTTTCCAATGTAGGGCATCCTCCCAACAAAGCAACCAATATAAACTTGGCCAACATAAATAATTTCCCAATTTATCTAATTATCTCCAACACTCCAAGGAGGAATGTAATGCAAGAATTCAACTAAGGTTAATCAACCACTAAGTAAACCACATCCAATGTGAAAATCCATCTCAAACCATCCAAGGTATAATCATACACCATGTACCCAAATCTCATGAAGCACCCCCAAACATAGTGTAAACACTTTCAGAGTAACCTCGAAAGCTAACACAACCCCTATGACTTTGTTGAAATTGTTAGATAGTTTACTAAATTGATAATAAGAATGCATATAACACAACCCATATGACTTTTTTGAACTTGTTATATAGTTTTCTAAATTGATAATGAGAATGCCTATTTCCTAATTTTTCTTTGATGGAACATCCATAGCTACTTTTACCTATGGAAGAGAATCAATTTAGTGGATGGTCCTCATAGAGTCAATACACATGGTATCGTGATATACATTTATAATGAACTCTGATTCAACCTTACTAGTTCCCTTTATTTTTCTTAAGACATGGTTGCTATTTTTCAAGGTGCCCAGTGTTAACTAGATTTTCCTATGCTTCTACCAAAATTATAGAACCTAGACTTAACAAAATTACAGAGATTCCTATCAAACCTAGTGGATATTCATGTTGACCTTCTTATAGAGTTAGTTGAATTTCATGGAATCCTATAGAATTTGATCCCAATGATGTCGATCCCAATAACCTTTTTTATTCATGGTGTTTCCCTCCTTGTTTTTATTTGCATTGGGATTTTGGCGACCATGACATGTTTGTATTGAAAAAAGTTCACTTTATTCTACATTGAACCTATATTACTATTTTGAAGAAATACCATAATTGTTTTGAATTATGTCAAAATTGTAGTTGAGTCATTGATATTTATAGTTAAGCCTTTTGTTTATATATTTTCATTGGTATCAAATCCTATGTGCCGATATGTGTATGGATTTATCTCTATACAAATTAAATCCCATGTCTAGTCTACTTTGACAAAATAAAGTGGTTCTTTTTATTTTTGTGAGAGAAGTAGTTTAGTGAATGGATTTTATAGTTATTTCCTTCTACTTATAGGTTTTATTTGGTATGAAATCTTATATGGATAGAAGTGTATTGGTTTATGTCTATAAAAGTTAAAAAGAAAAAAAGAAAAAAAACGTATGTCTACTTTGAAAAAAATAGCACACTTCTTTTTATTTGTGTGATATAAGTATTTTAGTAGATCACCATATAGTTATTGCCTTGTACTTACTTGAAAGTGAATATGTAAAGCTCTTGTAGAAAACCCATGTTATTGTAGCATGGTTGGATAGTCTCATAAATAAACATGTTAGAATACAACTATACATAAACAAAATATATAGCTTCATTATAGTAGGTGTACAATTAGATTATGAAATGTTAGAGCTAATTTCAAGAGATATTTGTCATAGATAAACTTTTAGTATCGAAAGAGGGATATGTATATAAATAATGTCATTGTTTTCTTTTGATAGTTATTAATATGGTAATGATAATATGCAATTTCCACCTAAAATTATGAAAGCCTTGTGTAGCAAATATTGTACAAAATATGTTGTTCCAAAACTATGTTCCACTCAACAATATCATTATTCTTTTTCACACATACATTCATGGTTACTTATAGCTAACATAACTTGTCAATTGTGATTTTTATTCTAGAATGGTGGTTTCCTTAGATCATTATTGTAATTACAAGATAAACTCTTGAACAAAGAAATGATAAACAAGAAACCAAAAACCTCATGGTTAAGTCCAAGCTACCACCAAGTTAATGCCCTAAAGTGTAGTTAATGCAATGAGAAATAGGAAAGCTCCAATAATGCTACTTGTTACCAATTTTATGAAATCAACTTAATCAACATATTGAATGCATATGGAAATATGGTTTCTTTGGAGGATTATCATAGTTCTTTGTTGAGAGAAGTAGTTTAGTGAACATTCACTACATTTATTTCCCTTTGGTAGTGGAGGATGAATATTTTAGGATCTGCAAGAAAATGCATGTTAATGTAGCATTCATGAATTGCACATTTATTTCCCTTTGGTACTTGAGCATGAATATTTTAGGATCTTATAGAAAATGCATGTTAATGTAGCATTCATGAATTGCCTTGTAAAAAATTATGTTAGTACTAAATACACTTATGCACATAGATATACATAAAGAGAATATATACCTTCAATATTGAGAGCATACAATTAGCCGAAATATATATATATATATATATATATATATATATATATATATATATATATAATTTTTTTAAATAAATAATTTTCGTCTCAATTTCGACGACTATGCAAATTCCTGCGACGAATTTTCTATATAAAAAATAAAAGATGTTGTCTCAATTTCGACGACAATAAAAATTCCTACGACGAATTTGCTATATAAAAAAGAAAAGATATCGTTGCAATTTCGACGACAGTAAAAAATCCCACGACAAATTTGCTATATAAATCAAGAAAAGTTGTCGTCGCAATTGTGACGACAACAATAATCCCACGACGAATTTGCTATATAAACCAAGAAAAGTTGTCACAATTTCGACTACAATAAAAAATCCTGTGACGAATTTGCTATATAGATCACGAAAAATTGTCGTCGCAATTGCGATGAACAGTTGGTTTCACTTAGTTTGCCTATATTGTCGCATTGGCGACGATATTTCTTTTTTTTTTGCAATTGTGAGAAGTTCCCTATGGTTGTTTCGCTTGTGACGTTAATTCAAGTTTATCGAAATTTCCACGTTCTATGATACGACGTTTGAGATTCGTCACAATATCCATGACATAACATCGCAAGAGCGTTGAAATAGCCGTTGCAAAATGACCCAAATTTGCTAGTGCCATGTTGGTACCCCTTCAATTAGCACCACATTAAACAACACTTGTACATGGTCATGCACTCCCATGTACCCTCAAGCGTATAGGGAGTCTCATAGGTCTCTTGAAACTAGATATATATTTTCCTATTGACCACCTTATTATTATAGTGGAATCGATAATAACACTTGGGAATACTACTCTCATGTAACTGGGTAATAAGGTAGTACAAATAAGGGTATGACCGAACCTCCTTATTTATATCCCTGAGATGTTGGGCTGAGTACTACTATTGGACCTCATCAATATATCATAGATCTATAACATGGGGAAAAACCTTATCCATAAGAACCTTCCAAACCCTACCCGTTGCTACTGGAACAAAACCGAACATAAATATAGAGAAAAGTTTGCAGCACGACCCTACCTCTTGCATCCAGGTTGTGAAATTTCTACACAATTTTAACTATTAAAAATCTAGGCATTTTGTCATTGTAGTATTATTCATACCAGAGTATAACTCTGATGGAGTAAAAGAAAAAAGAAAAAGAAAAAAATAGTATAGTGGTCTTGTTTTCACCCTTATTTGGGACCTATCCCACTAGATTCCTCTCTTTTCACTGATCACAGTGGTACCCATCACTTATAATCCTTTTTTTCCATGGACCCAACCACCCTCCCTGAAACCCTTATTTGGGACCTATTCCATTGGATTCCTCTCTTTGCATTGATCACAGAGGTATCTCCCACCCATAACTCCTTTTTGCGTGGACCTGAAATGCACCCAACCCCAGTTTGGGTCACGCCATTGCTAAAACAACCATATAAAATTTTTGATACCAATTCTAAATGCGGAATTAACACACAACATGACATATAAACTCATGCAATTGTCTATGCTACTTAAAAATGTAAAAAAATTAATTATATACTCACAACAATAAATAAACAACATACGACAACATTCAACCTCATAAATAGAGATTCATGTGCATCATTCTATTTAAAACAAGTAGCATTAACTAAAATTACTTAAAGTAAAATGCAGAATAACTTTATCAACATTTAAAATAATTTAATACATAAAACAAGAACACTTGTCTTATGAAATATGCAACCCATTGTAGAGGACGGACGTTCCTCCCAACTGTAGACTTGTTGTTCCAGTTCTCAACAACAAGTCAGCCCTGATTTGGGGCTATGAATCCACAAGAGTTGGTGGTCCCTAAGGTTGGATAATTTCCCCCTATCGACAATCAATTTCCATAGATAATTCCAGTCCACCATATCTCTTCCACACAACCTACACAACACAAGGGATGGGATCCCCCTTCACTGCTTAGATTCCCTCGGGCCTTCCCACTCCCATCCAAGGCTTCTTGCACAGGTTGGGAAATAAATCTCTCTGTTGGGACCTCAATAATTCTACAACTGCAACATGAATTCACACAACAAAACGCTTGCTTCTCTTGCCAATTTTTGAACATAATATTTCTTAAAGGCTCATAGCCTATTCTCCCATGAAATTATAGCTCCAAAAATCTACTATACATGTCCACTATGGTTTCCTTCAAGTTTCGACATTCCAAATTCTCTTTCTTTTGATAAATCTCCATGTAAAAACCGTTCTCCATGAAAAAACGTGAATGTGTAATTCTGCTCCTCTACCCATATGAATTTCCTCTCTTTCCCTTGATTTCTTGAGTTACACTCTTCCCCGAGATGATTTTACTCAATTCCCATGATCTCAATAACTATAGGATGTGACTTATAACACCCACCCTCTAGAACACTCAACATATAATGAAAGGTTCATGTTAAGGATAATTTAGAAAGAAATGGGTTTTGGTTTAATAGACATGGGTAAACTCTCCCCCTTGGACCCCATCCCTCTCTTGTGGAAACTAAGCCCCAAAGTCTTCGTTCGTGTCCAATTGAAAATGTTATTATATTCCATTTACATCATTTACATATTACATCACTTAGCCCACGACCATACATCACATTTACAATATACATTGCTAGTTTAGGGTTTGAAAACGAGGATGTTACATTCCCCTCCCCCTACAAACTACTATGTCTTTACTGCACATCACCATGCAATTTACATGACATTGACATATATAAATATTACATCAAAATACTTTGATAATGCCACCACTTAATGACTCATGTAGCAATTTCAACCAAAAAATTTCTTTTCCCCTCAACCTGCTCATCAATTGGATAGGAAATCTCATATTTGTGGCTCCAGAAACTCCAGTTGTCAAAATGGAGTCTTCATTCACTTATGTACAAATGTATATTCGATTTTCTTCAAAATTTGCAAAAAAATGTGGGTATGTTTTCTGCATGGATTCCTCGTGCTCCCATGTAATGTATTCAAGATCATAGCAGGTCCACTAAATATTTACCAAGATGATGGATTTTTTCTTGAGCACTTTGAATTTCTGGTCCGAGATGTGCATCGGTTCCACTTGGAAGTCCCCTTCGTGTTCCACCTGGATCACAATCCAATCAATCACATGATTAGGATCAAGTACATATTGTTTTAATAAATATACATGGAACATGTTATGAATTTTCATGGATGCAGGTAATGCTAAAATGTATGCAACTGAACCTATCCTTTCTATAACGTCAAATGGTCCACAATGTTTTGCTGCCAACTTTGGGCAACTTCCCAATTTCCGTGAGCTTCTCTTAGCTTAAAATTTAAAAATCACATGCTCTCCCACTTTGAATTCTCTATGCTATGTTATTTTATCAACATAGCTCTTCTGCCTATCTTGTGCAAATTTCAAATTCTACCTGATCTTTACCATCTGTTCTTCCATTTACCTCAATAGTTTTGGCCCAATCACAACTCTACCTGCGAGGTTATCCCAACTTACTAGTATGCTGCATTTTCTGCCATACAACATTTCAAACGTGCTCATATTCAATGATTCCTGATACCCATTATTGTAAGAAAAATTAACTAAATGGATATAGTCCTCCCACCTAGAAGGCTTGTCCATTACATAAAATCTCAACATATCTTCAATTATCCAGTTAATTCTCTCTGTCGACCCATTTGAATCTAGGTGATAAGTTGTACTGAAATTCAAATTGCCCCCAAATCCTTTAAATAATCTCTTTCAAAAATTTGATGTGAACTTGGGATCTTTATCGAAAACAATTGCCTTAGGACACCATGTAGCCTAGCAATTTCTTTCATATAAATTTCTACAATATTGGTTGTATTATGAGTTACTTTTACCAGAATTAAATGTGAAACCTTTGTAATCTTGTCCACCACTACCATCATGGAATCATGTTTCCTTATTTTATTGGGAAAATTGGTGATGAAATTGGTAGTAACAACTTCCCATTTCCATTTAGGAATGGGCAATGGTTGCATCAATACTGTTGGATGTCTATACTCAACCTTTACCTTCTGACATTCCATGCATCTGACCAAATAACCAGTGACATATCTCTTCATACTGGGCCACACATATTTTCCTTTTACAACTATAATACTTTTTTGGTATATTAAATGTCCAGTGTATGGCACATTGTGCATCTCCTTTAAAACAAAATTTATCAATTCTTGAGAATTGGGAACGTAAATATTGTTTCGGAATAAGAGGATTACATCCTCCTCTAGCTTGTAATCCTTATAGTTTTGTTGTACATTATTCTGTTGTAATCTTTCTTTAACTTACACATAATGTTGATATGTTGTTATAGCGTCTATAATTCTATATTTTAAATCTATCATGTACATACAGATATTGTAGCATGCATTTTATTCCCCCTTCTATTGAGTGCATCAACCACCTAGTTCTCTTCTCCCTTTATGTGCTTTATATCGAAGTCATATTCATTGAGAAATTCTAGCCATCTATTTTTCTATCATTTAGTGTTAGTTGTTCAAACAGACATTTCAAACCACCACGATCTATCCTCAATTAAAATTTTCTTCCCATAAGGTAATTCCTCCACATCCTTAAAGCATGTATATGCATGCCAACTCTAAGTCATGTGTGGCATAATTTATTTCACGTTCCTTCAATTTTCTGGACTCATAACAAATTACATGTCCATTTTATATAAGGAATCCACCAAGCCCTTCTTTTCATGAATCTATGCACACAACAAAATCCTGATCAGGATCTGCAACTTTTAAAATAGGTGCATTGGTTAATAAGTCCTTTAGGAACTAGAAAGTTTCTTCACACTTAACACTCCATTCAAATTTTACTCCTTTCTTTTGCAAAGATGTTATTGGGTGTGGAATATTTGAGAATCCCACAATGAATCTCCTATAGTAACCAACTAGACCCATAAATTATCTAACCTCTAAAATGTTTTTTGGCACTAGCAAAATTTTGATTTCTTCAATCTTTTTTGAATCCACTACTATGCAATCTTTTGAAACAATGTGACCCAAATAATGGATCTTCTTTTGATAAAAAGTGCATTTACTCAACTTGGCATACAATTGATGCTCTCTCAATATTTGTAGCACCATACTCAAATTTTTCTGATGATCCCCCTCTATCTTGGAATATATAAGAATATCATCCAATAATATGATGACAAATTTGTCCAAGAAATCTTTGAACATCCATTCATTAGACACATAAATGTATCCAGTGCATTTTTTAACCCAAAAGACACCACTACAAATTCATAGTGTCAATACCTTTTCCGAAAGGTTGTTTTATTGGTATATTCTTCTCTAATTCTCACTTGATGATAACCTGATCTCAAGTCAATCTTGGAAAATATCTTTTCTTCCTTCAGCTGATCAAAAAGATCATCAATCCTTTGCAAATGATATTTTTTCTTGGCTATAACCTTGTTCAGTTTTCTTAAGTCAATACACAAAATCAACATTCCATTTTTTTCTTGACAAAAAGAACCGGGGCACCCTAAGGAGAAACACTTGGGAATATGTACCCTTTCTTCAACAACTCTTCTAGTTGCATTTGCAGTTCTTTTTGCTCCAGTTTTCTCATTCTGTAGGGAGTTTTGGACACTAGGGAATCTCTAGACATTAAATTAATAGATAAACATATATCCCTCTTTGGTGGCAATCCTGACAACTCCCAAAATGTTGGAGTTACTTCACACACACGTAGGATTTATTTTTCATAAGGTTTTTCCTATGTTTATTAGTCATTATTTAGTCTCCTATATTTTAGGAAGAATATTCCTCTAGGGAGAATATTCTCTTCAGTTTTCACTTCAGTTTGATCAGTTGAGTGGAGTGTAGATGCTACATTGGGATTATCACCATGCAACATGGGGATCATCACTAGCTAATGTGCATTATCCTTGGTATCATCACCAGACTAGCACATTACCCATGATTCCCTGATCTCCTCCTCACTTCACTATGTTTTAGTTAGTTAACTGAAGACTGGTAGACTAGTTAACTCATCTAGGTGGAAGTTCACTCTCGTAACTTCCCGAGAGACTAGACTAGGTGGAAGTTTACTCCCGTAACTGATGGTGTGTGTCTAGGTCACTCTATAACACCACTATGGTGCATTGGATTCTCCTCCAGTGCGCATTGGTTGAGTTATACGAAGTGTATCATGTGTAAATTATTATTCATTCATTTGGTTAATTAGAATTTGTCCATTTTTTCTCTTCTTCTCCTCTTTTCTTCTATTTTCTCTACAGCCATGTATGTAAATTCCCATCTAGATATATTATGTGCAGTTTCAACACATTTACATGGTATCAGAGCTGAAGGATTACTAGGAAAATACACACCAAATTATTTTCGCAGGTACCAAAGATTGAAGACAGCGGAAAAATGGAATTTTCAAAAGAATTCATTCTTACACCTTACAACTACTTTGCATGGAAGGAGAAGATGATTATGCATCTTCGAAGTAGAGGATTGTATAGGTTAACCATGAACACAAATATAGAACCAACATCATCCTTATAAAAATCCAATTATCTAAATTGAATGGATGAAGCATTCAAAACAATTTGCAGTCTCATTTCTCCTGATCTCCTTTTTCACATATCTTCCTGTAAAACCCCCAATGAAGCCTGGACCACCATGGATGGGATTTTTGGAAAACAATATGAGATGAGGGGACACATGATTGAGATGAAATTTCTCACATTGTATCCAGAAATCTTCGACAATATCCAAGATTTATTTACAAAATATAAGGATTTACTGTCGCAACTCAAGGCTTGCGGGGTTGATAAATCTAAGGAGGAGAAACAAATGGTTCTCACCATTCTCTCCAAACTTGGTTCTGAATTATCAATGTTTGTATCCACATTCCATTCAGTTAGATTTGCCTCTGGAGCCACCTGGAAGATACCTTCTCTTGAGGAATTTATCAAATATTTGACACAAGAGCAGACCAAGCTCATCAACATGGGAAAAGTCAAAGGTCCAAAGGCGCATGCACTTACTGTGCAAGATGGTAGTGGTCATAAATATCAGAAATATAAAGACAAATACAAAAGAAAATCTCATGCAAATTCAAAGAAGGAAGGGTACTCTAAACCCTTCAACTATGCTTCTGGATCCAAAGGTGGAAAGGGAAGAAAAGGGAAGAAATGCACATACTACCATAAAGGATTCCATCCAGAATCTGCATGTATGTAGAAAAAAATAGATATAATGACTCAAATACTTCAGCAAAACAACCTTGGAGATCAGATCTTCGAGGGTGCCAAGAAGAACAAGCCAGAAGATCAGAATCCCAAGAAAATCAATTCTAGCCATGCCTTGATTGCCATCGACTCCTCTCTGGATGCTTGGATCGTAGATTTAGGAGAATCACACCATATGGCTTCCACAAAAGAAGTTTATTCTTCATTGGATGCATGAAAAGGTCCTCCCATTCTAATGGGGGACAACTCTCCAGTCAAGGTCACAGACAAAGGAAGGATTGAACTCACCAATGAAAGCTTCGAGAATGTATTGCATGTTCCCAAACTTTCTATCAATATTTTATCCTTGTATGAGATGAAAAATTCTGACACCGGAAATAAATTCATATTCACATTTGATGCAGTGGATATCTATGACATGCAAACCAATTCCAGGGTTGCTACCAGTGAGGTAAATCATCAATCTAGGCTTTAAACATTTTCTTGATTTATTGAACCAGATTTTGCTTTATTGCTTACCCATGGTGATGGAAGCAGTAGGATATGGCACGAAAGGTTCATGCATTTAAATTTTAGATATATGCAACATATTAACAAGCAAGGATTGGTTGATGGTCTACTAGACATTCATTTCTCCAAAGGAATTTGTGAGGGATGTGTTCTTGGAAAACACCCTCAAGAGAAATTTGAAACTTCCAAAAGAGATGCCATCCCAAGTGGAGCCGTTGTTATAAACCTATAATTCATAGGATCATCTGGTGACTGGAAAATTTTAACTCTGGATGTATTTTGGCTTGCAAATAATATTTCATTTCTGCAGATTATTTTCAAGAAAAAGAAAAGAAAATTCACGATTTTGATGTTGAGTTGTGTCTCCTAACCCCATGGTGACAAAAGAAAGGGAAGAAATGCACAAAACCCACAAAAATAAATAAACCTAAGTTTTTTCTGCATTCGCACCTGGAGAATAAAGAACGTGGTTAGATTGACGATCGACCTAGCGACACGTAGATCAACGACTGACAATGGATTCCAGACCCCCTCGACCGTTC
>JASDQU010242100.1:213765-233146 GCA_032191745.1 Picea mariana
GTATGTTATAACCTAAATTTGTATAAGAGTGAAAGAACCAAGAATCGCTTGGGGTGCACCCTAACTTTAATATAGGATAGAGGAGAACTTAATATTTTAGGGACATGCATTATATATAATACAAGTTATGTTTTTAAGTCAAGAAGTGAAGCATCCTTAGGCACAAGGGATGAAACTAATCCTAACTTAGGCATGCTCAGTACTAGGCATATTTATGAGACATCTTTAAGTACCTAATCTGACTAATAGAGCCATCATCATATATCCTTCTAAGAATGCCCCCTTCTAACATTTGGATGAGACTAATCTTTTTTAAAGAAAGCATAGTATTAGGGTAGCTTTATGATATCAAATTCTCATTCCATCTTGTGATTGGAAATGGCTCACATGTTAAGAAAAGTAAAATATATTTTAATGAAGTTCATTCGATGGGGTTTACTTTCTTTAGAATGTTTGAACCCATTACCATATATGTTTTATGGATCCCTCCCCTTCAAACCCATAATTTCCAACCATACTCTTTGATTTTCCCCATGTTCATAAAGGGGCACACATGTTGAGAAAGCATATACTATTATATGTAGGGTGATTAAGTCATGTTAATTACAAAATGGTCCCTCTCACATGAAGTCGTAAAACTTCATGTCCACCTTTTCACATGTTCAATGGGTTCGATTTACTTTGGAGCTGCCTTGGTACATGCTAAACGATAAAATGTCATGGGTCCTCAAGTGGTAATACAAGCGGCCATATAAACTCACATGTTAGGAATGGAGCCGCACCCATTGAGAGACTCTTCCTCATGGCTCATTCT
Source organism: Picea mariana (assembly GCA_032191745.1). Classification (NCBI taxonomy): domain Eukaryota; kingdom Viridiplantae; phylum Streptophyta; class Pinopsida; order Pinales; family Pinaceae; genus Picea; species Picea mariana. The sequence continues at coordinate 214,580 of JASDQU010242100.1, forward strand.
ATTCCATTGACTATTCAAATGGATTGGGTGTCATTCTTTTATGAGGTAACATTAAATCTCTTTGTACTGCATAAGGTTCATACATGTGGAGTATCATGAAGTTCACTTATCAAAGCCAATTGATCACATCGAGAAGTTATACATTTTTAGTACCTTTTAGAACACAAGGAATATTATTTTTTATTGTAAAAGGTTGATCTAGAAACTCTCTATTTAAAGGGAAGTTTCTTCACATCTTACGCATGGTTGGATTTTCGAGATTCTAGCAAATTCTAGTGATGGATCAACAAGATACCCAATTCAAATTTCTAAATGGAACTAACCCTTTCTCAAGATACTGTGCATTAACATGACATCTTTATGATACCCAATTACATTGATAGAACCATTAATGCGACCACTTCTAATATATATGAAGGATTCAATATCAAATTTAACATCTACATCTAATAAAAAAAAAAAAAAAAATTGAAGTATTTTTTTTAATTGAATTGTTTTTTGATATAAACATTTTATGTTTCACAATTATTATATATTTAATTGTTCACAATCTTAATTTATATTTAATTTAACAAAAAAATTAATATAGATGTAATGCTTTATAAATATTTTAAGTGTCGCAATTATTTTATATGATAATAAATTATTTTTAAGGTCATGATATTTGTGTAGGAGATTTTGTTGTTTATAGGATAAGAGATTTTCCCTTAACCATTTGATTGTTATTATTTTATATGATAATAATTTATTTTTAAGGTCATGATATTTGTGTAGGAGACTCTGTTGTTTATAGGAGAAGAGATTCTCCCTTAACCATTTGATTTTTAAGGTGTATGGAAATATATAACCTTATTTTTTAGTTTTCACCGTGACTTCCAAAGTCAAAAATGAATTTTATATTTACAATATTACTTTATAAAAAAAACATGAATTTTATATTTACCATATTAATTTATACATAAATTTAATTTCATGTAATGTAAAATAAAAGTTTATATAGAAATTTAATGTCATGTAGTAAAACCAATTATTAATGTTGGATAAGTATAACACTCAAACTATTTGGTGAATTCTATTCCAAGTATATTGACTTGAAGTAGTAAGATAGTGGTATATAGTGATATAAAGAATGAAAAATTGTTAAACACCATTTCGATTGACCCTTAATTTTTTCAATAGTATTCTTTTATATTTCATTTTAATAATATTGCAAAACATTGGTTCATAACAAAACATAAAAAAACATTAATTCATAACAAGTTAACTTTGCCACTATTTTATCATCAATTATGAGAAATCAAATATATATGAGACAAATTGGTATTTTGAATTCCAAAATTATGATATATATATATATATATATATATAATCAAAGTCTGAATAGTAACACTATAAAATACATAAGTTCCACGTCCATTTTAGGATGATAACAAAAACAAAGACATTTAACTCCAAAATTCTAGACTCTAAGCCATCACTTTCAGATAGATCACTTCATACATGAAATTCAAACTTGCAAAAAAACAGATTTCAAAAATAAAAAATTTACAATTCAAACATGTGAAATAATACATAATTCAAAAATTGTAATTAAAATAAAATTGACATACATACCAAAAGAGTTAATTGTCATCCTCCAACATACTATTTCCCACAAAATATATTGTAAACATATTTTCCACCAAATATAATTTAGACATCTGTAAAAATAAAAAAACATAATAAAAAAACAAATAACACATGTATTAGCATATATACTACACAACTAAATATTAAATAAACAATAAGTAATAATAACATAACCAACCACAAGATTTAAGATCTAGTTACTCGTCAATTAAGAGTACATGATTTAAAAAATTTGTAAATCTTATCTAAAATAAATATAGAAGTTATTTTTTGAATAAAGTTCACAAATCTCCATATTAAGTCATTCTTCCAATGAAATACTTATCTCATTGTGGATAAAGTCTCAAATATTTGTGGATAAGGTCCCAAATCCTTGAGGTGAAATTATCCTTATGGATAAGGTCTCAAATCCTTGAGGTGAAATTCTCCTTCTGGATAAGGTCTCAAATCCTTGAGGTGAAATTTTCATCCCAAGTGATGTTATTGTGTTCTTGGTAAAACAAATTGTGTGTTAGAGTTAGATAATACTTTGAAAATAAATATAGAACTATGTATGAAGATAATTCACAAATATCCATGTATTAAGTCATTCTTCCAAAGAAATACTTATCTCCTTGTGGATAAAGTCCAAAATCCTTCCGGAAATTCTCCTTGTGGATAAAGTCTCAAATCCTTAGATGTAATTCTCATCCCAGGTGTTGTTATTTGATCATATTTACACATCAATAAAATACTAATCTCCTCAGCAGTTAAATACTTCTCATCTTCTTCTATAGTGGCCATATATTCAAATTTCACGATGCCCTTTCAAACTAAAGGACTCATAAATCTCCATATTAAGAAATTCTTCCAAAAAACTACTTATTATCTAAAAATGTTCACAAATCTCCATTTTAAATACCCTTCTTCTGAAAAATACTTATCTTCTCTTTCTTCTATGGAATAGATGTTCTCATATAATACTACGACATTCTTGGACAAGAAAGCAAGGACTGCAATCGAGGAAAATTTAGAAACTTTCTCTTTTCTGATGTGTGATAGAATTTGTTCTCAAATATTCAAACATATACAAGTTCAAAATTAGGTGTTGATCATGATCTAACCTTGAATAAGTTTGAGTGTACACCATTTAAGAAAACGACAAACTTATTTAGGGGTTCTATATAATTCAAAATAATTGAGGAAAGGCTAAACTATAAATTTGAGAAAAGTCAAGAACGTACATTTATGAATCATCCTGAATGGACACATCCTTTCCTAATCTAGGTGCTTCCTCAATCCCAATCTCTCTTCTGAACACACTCTCATGTACTCTCTTCTCCACATTATCCTATATAACACATTTCAAATTTGAAAATTTAATAAATTATATTCAAATGATTATATAACACATTAAATTTAAATGATTTTAAGACATTAAATGATAGTTGTGAACTCCCACCTGCTTCAAACTCTCCCAATGAGAATTGAGGCAAGCCATCCCAAGTACCAGGAGATGGAACAGATGGAATAGAGAGCTGTGAACAACACAACTAAGAACTAAATCTAGGATTCAATGTGCTCACAATTATACAAAATTATAAATGTTGTTGATATATTATTCAAAAGAGTGGAGATTGAACAACTATTAGAAAAAACATACCTGATTCAATCCATCCAAATTCAAACTTTTCGAATCAAGTCCCCTACCAACTGGAGATTCGTTTAGCATATCTCCAAACTGCAACTAATGGCAAGAAGAAATAGATTATTTCTATAGAGACAAGGATATGTAAATCTAGAACTTGAAGTAAAATATCATAAAATGCATCAAAAGTTTCCTAAATAGACCACATACCAATTTGCGATTCGGTTCATCATTCTGAAAGACCTTCTTCCAACCATCCTGACAAAATTTGGCATACTCCAAAACTTCTTCTGCTGACATTGCATCTAAGTTTGCATATGTTTTATCAGCAAATGTGGCCTGAGAATTAGCTTCTGCTCGCTGACGCTTCATGCCAACATCAACACCATAAAACATAGCTTCAAAATTTTCCCTAATTGCAGTCTTGGCCTCTTTGCCAACTTCTGATGTAGACTGGAACTCTGAAAGTGATGCAAATGCCCCTTTTGGGTGAGGTATTGAAGGTTGTGGAGGCCTTGGAAATGCCACACTTCGATATGCCCCTTTGCGATCATATGTATGTCCTTTACCAGTCTCATAATATTTGGACGATATACTAGTATAATCTGGGTGCATGTGCAAGAAAAACTCCACAAAAAAGTGTCTTACAAAATAGTGTGGAACCTCAGTGTTCCATGACAATTTCCCATATGCAGCCAAAAATCTATTATACAGATGTCTGGCAAAGTCAAGGTGCTTAAAATATTGCACCTTCAACATTTTCCACTTTGGGCCCTTTTTGAAATTGAACATGGATATGGCATCTTCTTTTGAAACTCTATTTTTTACTGTCTCTCATTTATCAGGACCCATCACCTCTGAATTTCGTCGCCTCATTAGATCAACAAAACTGTCAGTGGTTGGCGCCATCATCTGATATGCATCCATAAAGTTTTCTAGTGAATGAAAAACAATTTGCAAACTTTGTTTTCTCTCTAAAGGAAGTTCCAAGACCGCCAAACCATTTTCCAACCTCTTTTTAACACCTGAGCATCACTCAAGTGTCATTTCTTTGGTATTCCCTTCCCAGGGAAGTTCATCGCCAACTTCTGAAGGATAGGTGGATGTTGGTGTGGAATCTTTTGTTTCTTCATAATGCGGCCTCATAAATCCACCTTCACCCTCTGGAATGACATTTGAATCTTCATGATAGCCACTCTCATTTTCACCCCTTTCTCTAAATTGATTGCCTACACACACATTTGAAAGTAACTTCAAGATTTAACCTCACATAAATTTAAATCCAACAAAATTCGACAAAAATAAACAAAATTTAAGAAACTTACCAGAAATATTCTCTGGTCCAGAGCTATTCCCTACATTCTTAGGTGTAGGAGTGTTGATGTGCAACCTATCTAAGAAGGATTCATCCATAACACTGGTTTGAATAGATTCTGCAGTTGATCTATTTACAGGCTCGGTTGAAAATATCCTCTGATGAGATTGTTGGTGCTCACTCGGAGTCTCAGTTGAAGAAGGATTTATTGTTCTTCCTTCTTGAGAATGCCTAGAGTGTTTGCGAGGAATGTTTGCATAATCTCATGTCAAAATCACTCTGCAATATCTATCCACAATGCAGATTTTATAAAAAAAAATCTAAAGATGTACACAATTTCAAGCAATTAAAAATGCAGAGATAAATCAAAGTTTTAAACAATCAAGCCATATAGGTACTCACTCATTAGAAGGAACAAATACTAGTCATTCAAACATGAATCAATCAAGTAAAAGATAAGTAAGGGGTCCATAGACAGCATGGCAAATACTTATCCTTCACTCATCATCCATGCACAAAAAAGTAGGGCATTTGAATTTATAGGTCTTTAAACACCAAAGTGATGACCATCGATTTGGCTCCTAGCCGGCTTCTCAGGCACAGATTGATGACTAAAGGGATAAGTGACAGAAGATAAAACCACAAACTTTTCACAATAATCAATAAAACCCACACATAGAAGTCATTGAAATAAGAAGTTGGGTTTGCCAAGGGACTGTCATTCCACTGAGAGGTTTATCATTCACAATCCACATCAAAGAAAAAGACACAAATACTGTTCATTCAACCATGAATCAATCAACTAAAAGATAAGTAAGGGGTCCATAGACAGCATGGCAGATTCTTATCCTTCACTCATCATCCATGCACAAAAAAGCAAGGCATTTGAATCTATAGGTCTTTAAACACTGAAGTGATGACCATCGATTCGGCTCCTGGCCGACTGCTCGGGTATGGACTGATGACTAAAGGGATAAGTGACAGAAGATAAAACCACAAACTTTTCACAATAATCAGTAAAACACACACATAGAAGTCATTGAAATTAGAAGTTTGGTTTGCCAAGGGACTATCATTCCACTAAGAGGTTTATCCTTCACAATCCACATCAAATAAAAAGATGCAAAAACTAAACATTCATCTATGAATCAATTAACTAAAAGATAAGTAAGGGTTCCATAGACAGCATGGCAGATTCTTATCCTTCACTCATCATCCATGCATAGAAAAGCAGGGCATTTGAATCTATATGTCTTTAAACACCGAAGTGACGATCATTGATTTGACTCTTGGTCGACTGCTCAGGCACAGACTGATGACTAAAGGGATAAGTGACAGAAGATAAAACCACAAACTTTTCACAATAGTAAAAAAAAACACACATAGAAGTCATTGAAATTGGATTGGGTTCACCAAGGGATTGTCATTCCACTGAGAGGTTTATCATTCACAATCCACATCAAAGAAAAAGACGCAAAAACTAAACATTCAGCCATGAATCAATCAACTAAAAGATAAGTAAGGGGTCCATAGACAACATGGCAGATTCTTATCCTTCACTCATCATTCATGGACATAAAATTAGGGCATTTGAATCTATAGGTATTTAAACACCGAAGTGACAACCGTCGATTCGTCTCCTGGCCAACTGCTCAAGCATAGACTGGTGACTAAAGGGATAAGTGACAGAATATAAAACCACAAACTTTTCACAATAATCAATAAAACCCCCACATAGAAGTCATTGAAATCAGAAGTTGGGTTCGCCAAGGGACTGTCATTCCACTGAGAGGTTTATCATTCACAATCCACATCAAAGAAAAAGATGCAAAAAATAAACATTCAGCCTTGAATCAATCAACTAAAAGATAAGTAAGGGGTCCATAGACAGCATGGAAGATTCTTATCCTTCACTCATCATCCATGCACAAAAAAGCAGGGCATTTGAATCTATAGGTCTTTAAACACCAAAGTGACGACCGTCGATTCGGCTCCTGACCGACTTCTCAGGCACAGACTGATGACTAAAGGGATAAGTGATAGAATATAAAACCACAAACTTTTCACAATAATCAATAAAAACCACACATAGAAGTCATTGAAATCAGAAGTTGGGTTCGCCAAGGGACTGCCATTCCACTGATAAGTTTATCATTCACAATCCACATTAAATAAGAAGACGCAAAAACTAAACATTCAGCCATGAATCAATTTGGCCAATATTTTGGTGTCTTGGATTGCTTGACTAATTTTGAGGTGTGTGTGAGCCCATTCTTAATATTAGCTTCATGCTCTTTAATCCTTATTTGAAATGATCACCCAGTTTCCCTGATGTAGTTTTTGCCACAAGTGCATTCTACCTTATAGACCAATTATACTAACATTGGTTCATGGTATCCTTCATTGATATCATCTTTTATCTAATGGTTTCAAGGGGTTTAAAAGTGGCGATGATATCTTTTTTTATTAGAACCTTGGTGACCTTATTGGTGACCCCTTTGATGTAGGGAAGGTGGGGTATCTGACTCATTTGAGTTTCTCTAGAACGAGGCTCACCTCTTGTCCTAACCATGGATTTTCTTATTGTAGCAGTGATATCCTCATTCATATAACCTATTATATTGAAAACCTTGGCAAGGTGATCTTTTTCCTATTCAAGGTGGTCTTCATCAAAGATATTAATGGCTCTTAGTGCTAGGATGTTCTGAACTCCTATACTTTAAGTGGGATGGTAATAATATTTTGCATGAAAATAACTATCTATATGAGTTTTATTCTTGTATACTTCATGCACATGGTTCCCATATCGATTATTGTGAATTAGTACATCCAAAATGGGATGTTATTATTCTCCTCCAATTCCATAGTGAACTTAATGTCCTCTGAGATACTGTTAAGGTGCTCAAAGAATTTGTTCAAATCTTATTTTATGCGAGGCCATATCACATTAGTATCATCTACATACCTTTTACATCTCTTGGGATTCATGGGGTATGGGTCCAATGCTCTTCTTTCAAAATTTTCCATAAAAATGTTTGCCCCCATAGAGGACCCATTTCAATACCACGGAAATATGTTGAGGAAATATAGCAACTAGATTTAATATACACAAATATAAATTGGTCAAGGCTCATATTAATGTAGGTGTAAAGTTGTCTTCGGAACAATGTCCCAAGACAAAATAACAGGTAGAGTGCATGTATCATGTTCTTATGCAAGTGTTTTTGAAATTTTTATGTATGCCATTGTCTATACTAGACTGGACACTACCCATGCATTGGGAGGTTTGAGAAAATACATGTCAAAAATAGGGAAGGAAAAGTTAACTATTTTAAAGAAGGGTGTCATATTTTTATGGAAGTTTAGATTATTCAATTTTCTACGATGGAAGACCTATACCAAACAATGTGATAGACATACAGGGTATTGTCGATGCAAACTAAGCTAGAGATCATGATTGAAGAAGGTATATAAGTGGTTATTTATTTAACCTATTTGATAAAGGATTTAACTAATATATGAGAAAGGGGTAGACTGTAGTTGTAGTTGAGTATATGGAAACCACTCATGACTTATGCATTGGTCGATTTTTTATGATTTTCATCATGCTTTTTTTCCCATTGTAATCTAATACCTCTTGGTGGATTAGAGTTTAGTGATCATTGTGGAATACCTAAATATTGTTTTGATGTGGCCTCAATTTTTTACTTTCATGGCCCATATTGCGCTTAGCTTCAATACATTTTTCCTCCAAGGATCAAGACCTTCCTAAAAAAATTATCATTTTTATGACCAATTTATGTATTTTGACTCATGCTATGTAATCAAATAAAATTTACTCAATATCAAGTAGGATGTGATATAGTATTGATATAAATTTTTAATTTGTATGGTTATCATGTAATTTTCATTCTTGAGATAATGTGGTTTACAAACAGGAATTTAGTACAATCTTGATTAATGGCTTTGACACATATGACAAGCCGGTCCTATTTAGTCATTACCATAGACCAATCAACTGAATGAATGAGATATCCAAGGTATCTTGTCTTGTCATAACCTTTAGGATTTCCATCACTTAAAGATAGCAATAAAGACCCTAGACAGTTATATCTCCTTCTAATGTCGATATTTGAATTGACAAAGGAGGAAACAATGCCCTTGAAACAACATGCCAAATTTTAGGAAATTAAGGGACAACTCCCACCAGTCAAGGAATTGATTGAATTTCTAGATATGACTCTTCTCAAGCATAAATAGAGGCATAATTGATAGAATAGGATTGTCAATATTGTTATTTCATTTTCCTTGTTGCTATTCAAGCTAGTTTTGATTGTAGTAAAGAAGCAATTTTATGTCATCATGTTCTAAGACATATTTTGAATAAAAGAAGTATACTTTATTGAAGTTCTAAGTATTTGAGTGTTTCCAAGGGTTTCAGGAATTTCCTTGAGTAGTGTCCACTAAAGGAAATGGTGTAGGAACCCTCTTTCTTTATATCTCGTGTCTTTGAATTTATGTTTTAGAGTAGATAAAATTTTGTAGAAACAAATTATTAGTTTACATCATTTCATTTTCTAACAGTGTTTTCATTTCCTATATTTTTTTTTAGAAACAATTTCATTCCATGTATTTATTTAATTACTTTTAAATTATAATGTTTAGTACTTTGATGTGGATCCTATTAATTTCCTGTATTTCTTTAATTACTTTTAAATTATAATAATGGTTTGTACTTTGATGCAAATCCTATGAATGTAATGCATGATAACTAGTGTTATAATGATTAATGCATGATAAGTAGTGTTATAATGATTTACTAATCCGTGAACACATTGATCAATAGTCCAAAGGATTTCATTTAATCAAATTTTCCTCAAAGAGGTTATGACCTTAGACCTTCATCTATATTGTACATATTTTCATAAGAGATAGGGGAGAAATTCTTGGACTCAATTGCATAAAAGTAAATTAGAATGAACTATTAAAGTTGACCATTTTCCTTTCCACAATTTTTCATCAGAATTAGTAGTGCATATTTGATTTTTGTAATTTTCATACACACTACACAACACCTCATAAGTGTACATGACCTTTGGGTTGATAATTAAAGTGAAGATAAGGGGTTATTTATATCTTGCAACAATTATTTGAATCACAATTTTTTGGCATCGTTTTTAGGGAGTTTACCAAAAAAATTTGGTGTCATTGCTTGTTATCAAAATTAGGGAAAATATGGAATTTTTGAAAAAAAATCACATACCTATTTAGATTGCTTGCATCGACTTAGATAAAAATATGGAAGGTTTCTTCCAAAATCTCATATTGTTGGTATATCTAAAGTAGGAACTAGTGTTCAAATACAACACCAAGGGGATTTTGAAATTTTTTTGAAGTAGCTTGTTTAAGAGAATCCAACAAATGATTGAATAATGTTTTGAGTAGATTGAAGAATGACAACACAATATTGCATGGATTTTAATCAATCCTTTTTTTTAGTCCGGGACTAAAGATAGAGAGGAATATCCATCTTTGAACAGTACTTTAGAAGAAAGTGAGGAACAACCCAACATAAGGATTGTGATATCTTTCTTTTTTAGATTGAGGTTCTCTGTAGAACCAATGACTACACATCAATTCTAAAAAGCATGGGCTCTTTCTCTCCACACTAAAGGAATCCTCCTTGAGATGGTTCATGAACATTGAAGGAAAAAATATCAGTGGTTCGGATTAGATGAATAAGACCTTCATTGAAATATATATAGATTATTGCAAAGCTACAGATACTAGGGATTACAAATGGTGCAAAAGAGCTCAAAACTACACTTTAGATGATGCGTCTCTTAAACTACTGCCCCTCATAGGCATAAAATAAGACTTGAAAGAGACCTTGAACCTCCTTGTAAATGGTGAAATATTTCAACTAACATATGAGAATATAAATCAAGTGTTCGATAATTACTCTAGGGATACAAGAAAGAAGGATAGGAGTGGCAGAAGTGTTCTCCTATAATTATCAAAATTTACAAGAACAAGTCTCACAAAGAGGAACAAGTCTCACAAAGTAGGAAAATGGAAGCTTACTAGAGGACATAAAAATTGACAGATTGCATTCATTAACTATGTAACTAGACACTTAAGGGGAAATAAGAGAAATATGAAATATCCCTCATTGTTTAATGCCTTAAGAGCACAAGAAAAAAATGTGAGGAATAAGTCCACCTAATTTAAATTTGGGAAAGACGACAAACACAAAGGAATTAACTTATCCTATAATTTTTTCTTAATAAATATTAATTATTTAATCGATTCTTAAGCTTGTTGTTGAGTATAATTTATAAATTTAGTTTATGTTCTTTTAGGTTGCACATTTATGCAAATGAAACTACTTCCCAATATAGAAGGAAAGATACATAAGTTGAATCTAAGTGTAAAGCATATATATTCTATTGGTCCACCTTTATTACATTTTCATTCTTTCAATCGAGTCTTTTTGTTTATTTTTAAAATATTAGATATGTGCATTGATAGTTTTGACTTTCTTTTTAAATAATTTTTAAGTTATTTGAATTTACCAAATTTAAGGGGTCCATATTGAGTTCAATAATATCTTTACATATTAATATCATGTAAATGAAATTCAAAGTTAGGCATGCCAATTCAATTTACAATGGGTTATACAGAAAGGTGAGTTCAGGTTATACATATATGTTTCACTCATCAATCATCTTAAATGGAACACTCTAACTATATATTTATGTTCCTTGGGGTTTATGATAAATTCAAATATTTATGTTCATAAGGGTTTAAATTTCCACTTAAAAAGTAATTGCCACGAGTAACTCTAGTGCTTGAGTAATCATTTTGCACTGAAATTTTCAGGTTTTAATTTCTTAAAAAGGGTTTTAAAAAGGGGGAAGTGAATCTATTTTCTTTCACATGATGGCATATGTACCTAAATTTTGGCAACAACTCCTTAATCTGAACAATGTTTTGTACTTAAATAATATCTAATATTCAGTTTCAGTAATCAAATATGAAATTTTCATTACAACCTACTTGACTAATTAAACTACTTTTGTGCAAGTTGTTTTTTACCATTTGTCTGATGCTTAGGAGTTGGAAATTCTTACAAGTGCACATCCTTGGTACAAATGATTAAACAAATATTTCTTCACTCATTAATTTTGATTTCACGTTCCTAAATTTTTCCTTTAACTGCTAAAAGGATTAGATATAGGTTTGATGTTGGTTTATCACACTCTAAAGAAATAATTCTAAATTAAACTTCAGACGGAACTAAAATTCGAAATAGCTTTCAGACAGAAGCGAAATTCTAAATTTAACCTTCACACTGAATTATAATTCGAAATAACTTCAGACATAAACAAAATTTTAAATTAAACCTTCAGATCGAAATAAATGAGTTGGATTGGTTTATTACACTCTAAAGGAATAATTCTAAATTAAACTTCAGACGGAACTAAAATTCGAAATAGCTTTCAGACATAAGCAAAATTTAACCTTCAGACAGAAATAAATTTAAGACATAAATTTAACCCGATTAAAGGTTACATGTGCAACTATATATATATATATATATATATATATATATATATATATATATATATATATATATAAACTTTGAAAGGCATTCATTTTGACAGAGACCATAATTTTTTTAGTTTCCAAGCACAACGACGATTGCAGTGATTTGTTAAAATCGAATCTCCATATATTGTAAACAAATTTTACCATTGACATCATGAATTCAAATATCTAGATTGAACATAGATTTATAAAACACACGAAGATATAATAATTTAACTTACGATTAATTAATATCTAACAAATTCAATATCAATGTCAAATCAGTAAATGCAATTTACAGCGAATGGAGGAAATTCGAAGTTCTGGGTTGCAATTAAATTCGGTAGCATTCATAACAAATATTTGTTTAGACAAGAAGCTATATGATTCTACAACGATATTAAAATTATAGTACACAAATTTACTTAGTGATTTGTCTCATGGTTTAAATTTACTGTGACTTGGCTGCGAGGGCCTAGCCCTGTGGCCAAGCTGTTGGATTTCCCACGGCTTGGCCACAAGGCTAGGCTCCTGTGGCCAAGTCATAGTCCACTAGACTATGACTTGGCGGGGGCAGACTAGCCCTGTGGCCAAGCCATTGGCGTGCCCACGGCTTGGCCACAAAGGATGCCACCTAAAGCTACATTTTAATTTAAAAATTAAAATTAAATTGAATGTTACAATCTACAGATTAAAATTAACATTAAAAAAATAAATTTACAGCTACTTACCTAGGCTCACCGGACGCCCACAAACACTCATGAACGCTCACCTGAAGCTTGGCCCACCAAATGCCCAACCGCCCACAGAAATGCCCACAGGAACGCCCGCCAATGCTCACAAACACTCACAAACACTCACAAACACTCACAACACACCAACACTCACAAAATCTCACAAATGCCAAAATGTTAGAAAAACATTTGAACATTGATGTGTGGTTGATATATAAACCTTCTTTCGGTCAAAAGATGTTTTGGCCGAAAGATATTTCGGCTGAAAGATGTTTCGGCCGAAAGATGTTTCGGCCGAAAGATATTTCGACCAAAAGATGTTTCGATCAAAATATCTTTCGGCCAAAAGAATATTACTGGTTGGAAAAAATATGTTCGACTAAATATTTACACGCAAATTGAGGGTACCGTCACTGTACCGTTCGATTTGACATTCCACCTTTCGACCGAAAAATACTATTAGTTCGGCCGAAAAAATGTTTTTCAGAATTTTGGAGACCAGATTGTCACGAAAGTGTTACCTACCTCTGTGATTTCACCCGGTTACTTCTTTTTTGGACCGAATTGACTAAGAAGAAAACCGCCTTGTGTAATTTGACTTTGGTTGTTCTGACTTGCTTTGGTTTCAACTTCGACTTCGGGTTCGATATTCAACTTTTTCTATTTCGAATTCTTCTACTTAACTAACTTCCACCTTCAACTTCTTCTACTTATCTGACTTCTACCTTCAACTTCTTCAACCTCTTCGATTTCAACCTTCGATTTTGACTCCTGATTTCTTTGACTTCGACTTTAGACTTTTTCAACTTCTTCAAATTCAACTTCAGGTTAAGATGTTTATACCAGACTTCTTGATATATATTGCATTTTAATGAAAAACTTAACCTTGATCTTTTCTCCTTTCATTTAGATAGTCGCCTTGACGCATTTAATTATTTGGACTTGACTTAGGGTTTGACTAGTCGATACTTTTCTTGTTGAGAATTTTATACCAGACTTATTAACATCTAATTGATTCTTTTGTATCAATTCCAATACCAAATCTATTCCCAACATTGACCATATTGGTCATCTTTGTCATCAATTCCTACCCCATAATACTAGGTCCAACATGTTGTAGGTTTTATTCCTTCATTTTGTTGCATAATAAAAAGGAAGGACCTGACAATTTCTCTGGTGGACTTAGCCCACACTCGATGAAACATGCATATATGTGTCTCTATTTATGCGTTTGTCTTATTTTATTGCTCCGCGGTCCTGTTTTCCTATCACTCCCCCTTGGTGTTGTTTGAGAAACGCATGAGCTTCTTCACCTCTGAATTGCATGGTGGGCATCAGGAGCTATAGCGTTATGGGAAATACTGAAGGAGATAAGGAAATGGGTTTTTTTCCTTGTAGCTATATTATTCTCTTATCTGAATTGAATTTATCTACACAACATTGAACGTGCTCTCTAAAATATGTTACTTTTGGAACACAACTAGCAAGGGCTATCCTTGAGGTCCAGACCTAGTCCGTATTTTACTCAATAGGAGGGAGAGCCTTATAGTAGTTTTAATCTCGTGATGATAGGAACTCTTGATCTTTTTTTCTGAGCATATTTAGTGTATCCCCATAATACAATTCCCTTCTCTTACTTGACATTATTTACACTATTTTTCTAGCCTTGGAAATAGTGGGTGCTACTGTCGATATTTACATCTTGGCATATTAGTTCTTATTTAATTTACCATGTATTTCTCTAATGGTTAATCGTCATAGTTCTTATTTCAAAGTTGGATTGCATAACAATATTTTTGAATTTATTTCAAGGTTTACGAAATCTTCACCACTATAATAATGACATTTTCTTCACACAAGTGGTGGCTAATGTGGAGGAAATAAATGTGATGGGAACTGGTGATGTGATGTCATGGAAGATATAAAATGGTTAATTATGGAAGAGTGAAATGAGGATTAGAAAGTGCATTATGTAGAATGTGGGATTGCTAGTGCGGGAAACAATACATGGGGAATGGAGAAATGTGAAAGGGACTTACTCCCACATCTGCAATGAGAGAAATGGCTAAGTATGGGATAGGGTCATTTTGTGGGTCGTGAAAGTGGGAGAGTCATTTTGTAAAAGATGAGACTGCGGGTCTATGGGAATGCGGGAAACAAGAAGGGGCAAGTGGAATAGGAAGTTGTCCCACATCTACATTTCGAGAAACGAATAAGTATGAAAAAGGTAAAACAACCATTTTGTAGAATGTGGAAAAAGAGGTGCAAATTTACGATACCGCATTGCGAGTTTGTAGACCTAGGGACATGTGGGTCTAAGACATGTTGTACTCCCGCATCACTCGAAAAAATTACTAAGTGTTGGAAATTATGAAAGAAGGAAAAGAGACTAAGTATAAGTACACGGTTTTACAGGTATGGAAACCTAAGAATTCGATGGTAGTGTGACCCGCAACTTAGATTTGAAAAAAAAAAAAAGACTAAGTAAGGAAATTAAAAAATCAAAGGAAAAAGAATAAAGATGAGTGTGTATATACAATTGTTGATCAATGAAGGTGGATCAATAGTTATATGCTCAACATTTACCCTCCTCCATTTGAATTTGAGTGTTTGATCTTTACGTGTGAGATTTGACCTTTGTGAAATACCTTGATCTCAAACAATGTGTTTGTGAACTGGTTTTCTTGCAGCATTAGGGGATTTCAAGCTTGGAATAGATGGAAATGAGGTAGGTCTATCATCCAAATTGCAATGTAATGAAGGTCAACCTGACATCCTTTTGTTATCCTTCATATCGTATGTTTTTTTCATGCCTGAAAAAAGTGGTAGTAGGTGTTCCTCTTTTCCTCCAAAATCTAGCTTATTTCAATTTTATTGTGGTTTTCAGCCATGAATCCTAGATCTATCCATTATTTGTTAATGTAAACACTAAATGAAAAGGAGAAAATTCATTTGATTTCTTGTATGCATTTGAGTTTGAGTATATATTCTATATCTCATTATTTTTTGTGATATTTTACACTCTATAATTCCATGTTTTATCACAAGTCTCCTACCCATGCTTATTTATATGTGACTTTTTCTTCACTTGAGTTTTTAGTCTATGACCTTATACCCCTAGCTTTGTCTATTTATATTATGGGAAATGAAAGGCCTCAAATCCATTCCTCTTTTCAATTTCCTTGCTAAGTTATTGACTTAACCATAGATCATCCCTATAGCACCATTTTCATATGGGTGATTATTTTTTGGTTATGGTAATGTGGTGTTTCAAAGTCTCTATGACCAACACTTGCACAATATTCATATGACTCAATTTTTTATCATTTTGAGTTGGTATGACAATAGAGTTTTCCTTTGATGTCATAAGTGAAGGCCATGATAGAATAAATATTGAATTGTCCATATTGTTTATATGTTATCTAAGATTTTGGTTGATATTAAATGTTGGTCCTATAGTGGTTTTTATTACTTCTATGCAATAAACCTAATCTTAGTTAGTTGGTATTGTTGTTAAATTTGATATTTCTATTTTATAATGAGTATGCTATACATGGAGTATTTGGGATATTTTGTTATCCATGAAATATGCTACAACCATATTTTTTACCCACTATATTGACTCGAAGTTTATTTTATTTAAACTATCTTATGGAAGGTTATACACATTGCTTTCTTTATTATGTATGCAAAGAATACTAGTTATATATATATAATCCAAATCAGGAACTCAAAATAATAATCTTACTAAAGTCTTATCATATGTCCAACAAATTCATCCTTCACTTCTCTTCGAGACATGGCTTTAACACAAAAATATGAACCACAACTGGATTAAAAGATATAAACTCAACCTAATACAATAGTTTATAGTAGATCATCGCCACTAATATTAATATAAATATATCGCCACTAATATAAATATAACGTCAACCCTATACAATAACTTATAATAGACCATGGCCATTAATATATTTTTTAATCCATTTATGCATCATATTTTTATGTTAAGCCTTGTCTAAAAGAGAAGTAAAGGCTCAAACTTATGTTAAGCCATGTTTGAAAGAGAAGTAAAGGCTCATATTGTTTGAGATATGATCATATTTTATCAACAATATGATGTTGAGTGCCTGGTTACCTATAGCTTAAATTTGCATTTCATATAAAAGAATATGTTTAGTTTCATAATCATAGTTGGGGAAAAGCTAAAAGGAGTAATTTTGAATGAAGTAAGTTTGACTCCCTTGTCTCTTTTTATAACGACAACTTGTGACATACAAATATCATTGTAGCTTAACATTATGCAGTGCATACATTCATGGTTGAAGGTTGAGGTTTAGTTATGTTTTCTTTATTCAAATTCAAGTATGTCGATGTTATATTTTAGGTAGATGTTATATTTTTTGGATACATACATTCATGGTTGAAGGTTGAGGTTTAGTTATGTTTTCTTTATTCAAATTCAAGTATGTCGATGTTATATTTTAGGTAGATGTTATATTTTTTGGAATGATAAAATCATTTTTATTACTGATGACAATTTTATTAAGATAAACTTTAAAAGTGAATTTAAATCTCAAAATTGATTATGAAGATTCGGTATATGATAATGTGTATAACATCATTATTACATACAAATTTAACATGATTTAAATGAAAATGATAATTTTGATTTGAAAGAGTGACTAATTTTTTTTTATGTAAAAATATGATATAAAGTATTTTATATATTTTAAATTATAGAAATTTTTTTATATAAATATTTTTATTATAACAAAGTAAATATATATATAAATAAATTTCAAAATATTTATAAAATTTTGAAATTGCTTTATCAATCTAAATCTAAAATATCTTTTATTCATTTGAACATACAAACTATATATAAACCTGACATCAAAATACACACAAGTATTATATAAATATTATATTAAGATAAAAAAGATAAAAAATTTAAAACATGAATGAATTAGAACATTGTAAAAAAAAAATGTTGTATATTAACTATGTAACCTATACAAAAGTATTAATTTGATTATTTTATTGGGAATTAAAATGTTATTGTCATCTATATAATTTATAAATAAAAATTATGAATTTGACTATTTCATCTAAAATTAAAATAATTAAGAATTTGAAATATAATATCTAAACATAATTTGAGGAAAAAAAGTATAGGCATAAAATTGAGTTTTCCATTTTATTAAATTTTATAAAAAGTTATAAGATAACAAAACCAAAAATATATATCAAAATACACAACCAGGATGATCTCCTCCTGAGCCTCCAAAGAAGATATGTTTACCATATTGATTGTCATCAGGAATTGAGACATCATAACATTGTGGTCTCTCTGCAATCTTGTTTCCACGGATATTAATTGGCACTCCATGGTCATTGATAATTTTGATGTCCCTTACATGTGCACTACGACCGAAGCCTCCGGAGGGGAAGCGACCACTACCCATGTCTGTTTTAGTGAACGGTGATCCTTTTGTTCCATAATGAGCAACTTCGCCTCCAAAATCCACCCTATTGGCATTCTTCTGAAGATTCTTAAACAATGAACCGGGCCACCAACCTATAAGTTCGTTTTTTATATATAAATTCCATCTGATTCCATTACTCGACATCTCCTGTATATACATACAATAAAATTCAACAAATCATTT
>JASDQU010242100.1:240907-258371 GCA_032191745.1 Picea mariana
ACCTAAAATATAAACATGATAAGTCTTCACGAGTGCCCTTAATTACATTTTTCCATAAAACTTCGAAAATAGATCTTGAATCCGTTATTCATCAACAACAAATTACACCAATGCATTTCTTAAAGAGAAACGAAAACCATTGTAAGCACTCGAGGATATGAAAATTAACCAGCATAGAGGGATAAAGTCGAGATAGAAAGTCCATCTTCTTCATTAATGTCTCACATATCTTCTCATAAATTCAAAGTTCTTTTACATTGAGTATCTATATTTCTTTGTTCACTTCTCTATAGCTTTTACTTGATTAAACAATGGTCTCGTAATGAGGGTCTGCATGTCAATGATTCCTTTAACGCATGCATCACCCACTCTTGGTCCCCCATCATCTCAATGGGAGTGATACTTTGTTCCATAACCAATTTCAATAGAATTTCCAAAGTATTTCATTATACCAAAAATATTTGATTTGTAGGAAATTTTATGAGAATTATAAAACAGATCACTCTTTCAATATCACAAAATCTATAGTTGATAATCTAGGGAAGTAGATCACTCCTCCAATACCACATACTCCAGCGTTGTTTGACAAGCACCTTAAAAAACCGCCCATGGTCAAGATTTGTCTACCCCATTTACACCTAATTGTCTTCGCCTTTGGAGCAAGTTTAATTCCTTCATATGCAAACTTCATTTGATGTTGCACTTGAAAATGAGGAATCTCCTTATCTTCCAAAATGCTTGGATTCTTAGCTAAAGGGACAATACATGATACTATCAAGGGAATGACTATATTGTTTGAGAGCTCTCTCATCCAACCATTTCTTCATGCATTTCAACAAAGAATCCTCATCCCACGTACCCTTACCATTTCTTCATGCATTTCAATAAAGAGTCCTCATCCCACATACCCTTACCTTATTCACTGCTACAATTTTACAACAACAATTATTTTTTCTTGATAGCTAGCATCTAGAGGTGATTCGTAGTTGGTTTAACTTGGTAATAGATTATTATATGCATTGAATTATTTATTTTCTCACACGGGTTAACCTATTACCTTGCAAACCAACCACGACCTTTCTGCCTTCTCAGACACAATCTATCACATCAAGTGACCAAGATATGGGGCTATATTCTTGGCTAATCTTGTTATAGGATCCCTTGATGCCACTAGGCATGTGTTGGACCTATTTCCTTCACTAAGACAAGGGAATAATTTTCCTAAGTGGTAGTAGCAGGTACTTCTAATTGTTACACAAGATTGACATCTTGTGAAGGGCTTGGCACAAGTACAAAACCTACGATAACATTTTGGTGTCATTGCTGGGGAGAATGGATTTATTCTTCCTACAACATTCCTTTGTTAAATTTACCAAAATTCCTTATCCCGCAAGCTTACCTAGCGACTCCATTGAGGGTAGAATCCCTTCACACATATTTTGGTGAGCCTTGTCTAACAAGCTTATCTGGCTACTCCACTGGTAGGTATTAAGGTGTCATTCATTCTTCAATTTTTGTAAGATTGCATATTCTCAAGTGATGGAACAATGATACCCTGAGATTATAATCAAATATACCCTTATATTGATTTTGAAAACATTCTTGGATACCCAAATAAAATTAATGTGATATCAATGGAAATCTATCCAAAATTCGAGGGCTTGGTCATTACTCATGTTGTAGATTTCTTCAAGTACATATTGGAAGTAAAGGTGGAACAAGATGATTTACAAATAAAATTTGGTATATGTTCCCCGTCATTTGAATTACAAGACTAGATCAAGGATTCTTGAAAACCCAAAGGTATATATTTTCTCATAGATCTTATTAACATATTTCAGGAGTGTTGGAGCCCACAATTTTAGAAATATGAAGGCATTATTCAAGATCTGACAACAACTCTTAAAGAAGAAGGTTTCTTCCCTAACCTTCTTGTAGAAAACCTTAGGGAAGTGCACCATGATTAAGGAAAAGAAAAAGACTATGTTGGGAATGCTCATCCACATTAAGATGAGACATTAATAGTTTCTCCACCTATTCAAGAAGATGAAGAATTGAGCTGGGGAGAAGACCCTGAGAAAGAAATCCATGAAAGAAAAGAACAAAGGGAAGAATTATATCGAAATTTGAAGGAAATCATTAAACAAGTTAACAAGTTTTACAATCAATTGGTTGATCACTACGATGATGTACATATTTCAATTTCCCTTTGTGCACAAATACAAGAAAGGCATGAAACTGTATTACAAAAGTATGAGAAAAATCCCATTGATTTAGTAGAACAAGAACTTGTTGAAGCATATTGTGGAGTAAAAATACTATGTGCCATCATAAGTGAAAATTATGATAGAAAATATCATCCTTTGGTTTTGTCCAAGATATTCAAGATGTATATAGAAGGAGAAGAATGGGGTGATATAGAGGGAGACATAGATCATGATGAAGCTTACTCTCCATACGATCAAGCGAATGATGAAGATCATGTTGAAGACCAAGAACTTCTAGAGAAAGAATTTTCCTATTATCTTGTGCATTCTTTGGATGAAAGACATGAATATCACACACCCCTAGAGAAAGAACCTAAAGAAGAGATTCATGAGAAAAGTCACCAACCCTTTGAAGAAGAACAAGAGCTACCTCGTCAATCTATTGAAGAAGAGAAATTTGATTGATCAAGATTTATGAGGGGATGAGATAAAACATAGAAATATGATAGAAACTCAGAGATACAACAATACTCAATTTCTATTAATGAACGAAATATATAGGAGCTGTAAAAATGCAGAGTAAAACAAACTCACTAGAATGGTGGTAGCTTATCTCTAAGAAGAGATGTGGCAGCTGCACAAATTCACAAGAAGATGATTACAATGAGGTCGAAAAGGCCTTTTAACATAAATCATCAATGAGAAAACCCTAAACATCCAAAACCCTAACCCCATAAGATGAAACACCAAAAGGTTTGTGGGCATCAATGTGGATAGTTGATACATCAATTTCCTAGGGGCACTAATTTTGCATATGATCTTCGTTTAGGTCCCTTGATAGACCATAAAAAAGGTCTAGCTGAGGAGTACACATTTTGAATGGCCTAGTAGAGGAATTTTGTTAAAACAATTTTTTCCTCACCCCATGCAACTTGCTTGGATGGCCTTTCAATTTCCCTATGTAGACTTGAAGTCCCCTTTTGTACCTTCCAAAGCCAAAAAAAAACATTTTTCCACATATACACACCCTACCAATTAGACAACAAGCATATATGCACGTTGCTCCACTCCAGCCCGCGTACATCAAGTATGGTGCTCAAAATTAAAAATAATCTTGGGTTTCTATGCCATGTCACGAGATCCATGATCCCTCACCTTTCACATACTAGAAACGCTTTGACTCGGCCCTTTAGCTCCATTTGAAGGCTATAAATTGATCCATAACCAAGCCCTGAAAAAATGAGAGAATTAAACTTTGAGAGATACTCTGGAGAAATTTCACTTCATATTGAGTTTGCTTCCCTTTATCCTTGAAAGTTTGAACTCATTGTTCATCCCCTAAGCTCTTCCTTATTTGTGATGGAGAACCTCATCGTCTCCTTTATATGATATTTCCTTTGGTGGAGGGTTGAAGTGGAGAGGCCTAGTTGGAGGGATTTAGTTTCTCGATTCTGATATGTGTCATTACAAAAAAATTTCACCTATATACTTCTATTGATTATTTTAATAGAAATACCCTTTTCTCGTCCAATTGATATCTTGCAAATATTTGAATTATTATTCGATGGGCATATTTGTCATGCATGTTAATGGATTATTCTAATATATATGCTAGCATTATATATTATCACCATATGCTTGCGTATCTTGGTTTTTGAGGACAAGTTGCTAGTATAAAGATTTGAGTTGTGTGCTAACCAATGGTCTTCATCGAACGTCTGGACGAGGTAGGCTCTTGGTTTTGTCTTGTTAGCATTTCATTTATATAACATACTTGGGATTAGAGTTGATTTATGTGTGTCATTCCATCTATCTTGGTTAACCCCATGCTGTTACTATTGTAAATGTGTTGAAATTGCATAGAATAGATCTAGCTATCAAATGAAATACACAATTTGTAGAGAAAATATGAGAAAAGAGAAGCAAGAGAGAAAGAATGGAAGAATTATCATTAACCAAATGAATGAATAATACTTTACACATGATATACTCTATATAAATCAACTAATGTGCACTCAAGGAGAATCCAATGCTCCATAGTGGTGGTCCAGAGTGATCTAGACACACACCAATAGTTACGGGAGTAAACTGCCACCTAGTCTAGTCTCTTAGGCAGTTACAGGAGTGAATTGACATCTAGTATGAGTTAACTAGTCTATCAATCTTCAGTTAACTGACTGAAACATAGTTAAGTGAGGAATAGATCATGGAATCATGAGTAATGCACTAGTCTAGTGATAATCCCAAGAACAATGTGCATTAATTGGTGATGATCCTAATGTCGCATGGTGATGATCCCAATGCGACATCTAGACTCCACTCAACTAATCAAACTGAAGTGTGAACAGAAGAGAATATTCTCTTAGAGGAATATTCTCCCTAAACTATAGGAGCCTGAATAATGACTAATACACATAAGAAAAAACATAGGAAAAATAAATCCTAGGTGTGTTTGAAATATCTCCAACACCCCCCAAAACATCATTATGGTGAAAATAAAGAACGGGTCTCATAAATCAGGCCATGTTAGGTACCCAAATACAAAAGATACACTGAAATAAATGAGGAAAGAGAGAAAACCTCATGGGGAAACCTGCCCTTCAAAGTACAATGTATGTAAAAATAAGAACTAATAGTTGTTAGGCAATTATGTCCTTCACTCCAAGACGACTGCGCAAAGAATGGAAATTTTGCTCAGTGAAGGTCTTGTTGAATATGTCTGCAGTTTGTTCTACTAAAGAAAAAAATTGCAGGTCGATGATCCCCTCGTGTACTAAGTATTGGATGTAGTGCATGTGGATATTGATTTTCTTCATCCACTCCCTATGAACTGGATCTTTGTAGAACTTAAGATTGTTATGTTGGCATACTAGATGAAAATTGGCCAATGAAACTGAATTCCCAACTCAATGAGAAAATGTTGTAGCCACATAGCTTGAATGGTTATGTTAACTACCCCTATGTACTATGCCTCGACTGAAGATATAGAAATATCATCCTTCTCCTTGCTCAACAAACAGATAGGCCCAGAACCATGACTGAGTGAGTAACCAAATGTGGACTTGCGATCAATGCTATCTCCAACCCAGTCAGAATTGGTGAACTCAATGAGGTCCCATGTAGATTATACTGCATAGTGAATCCCAAAGGTGATGGTGCCTTATATGTATCGAAGGATATGCTTTGAATCCTTCCAATGTAGCTCATGTGGCTCCTGCATGAATCTGGAGACTGCTTCAACTACATAGGAGAGTTTTGGTCTGGAGTGTGTGAGATACAACAAGCTCCCTGCTAGATCTTTGTATAGTCTGTTTTAAACCAGTGGAGTGTCCTCATCATCCTCAATTCTAACTCCTAATAGGAAAGGAGTCAAGGTAGACATGTAGTCTTTCATGTGAAATATCCCAAGGCGATCTCGTGCATAGTTGGCCTAGGAGAGTTTGATGCTTGATGCATCCTGACTGATCTCAAGTCTAAGGAAGAAACTTAGTGAACCCATGTCCATCATCAAGAACTTTTCATGTAGAATCCTCTTGACTGCAGTAATCACTGAATTCAAGAAACTGGTGATAAACAAATCATCAACATACAGAACTAGGAGTAGAAGTGAATCAACCATCCTGAGAATGTAAACATTCAGGTCTGACTTACAATGTATAAAGTTATGTGACAGTAGCTAGGAATCCATCTTGGCATACCATGCCCTTGGGGCCTACTTGAGGCCATAAAGAGACTTCTTCATTCGACATACCAAAGCTGAATCCTGCATAAATCCAGGGGGTTTCTCCATATAGATCTCCTCAGAGAGATATCCATTAAGAAATGCATTCTTTACGTCCATCTGATGGAATTTCCATCCTTTGGCTACCACAATGGAAAGTTCCATATGTATGGAATCCACCTTCGCTCCTAGAGAGAAGGTATCATCATATTCAATGTCATTCACCTACTGAAATCCTTTAGAAACTAGCCTAGCTTTGTATCTTCTAACCTATCCATCCACTGCACTCTTGATCCTATAAACCCATATTTACCTGATAAATTTCCTTCCTAAAGGAAGGGGAACCAGATCCCAAGTTTGGTTCTCGAGGAGGGAGTTGTACTCCTCCTACATGGAAGACTCCCAAAAGGGATTTCTAGCAGCCTCGCCATAGGACTGTGGATATGAATATTGAACCAAGAAAATATGCCTAGGTGGCATCTATTCAGTGGCAATGAGTGCAAGAGGAGGCTCCTCTAAATCATATCGAGTCCTCCTAGTATCAGTTGGATCCACAACAAGATTTCTTGCATCCTGAAGAGTAGTCTTGGCCCATTTGGGCCTCTTCTCTGGCTCTGCATCTACATCTGAATGCACTGAATCTGCATCTGACTATACTAACTTAGTGACTGGATCATTTGATTCCTATGAATCATAACTCTCATATCAAGAAGAGTCTACATGTGCATGCTCATCATCTTTGACAGGTGGAAGAACAAAATCATCTACATGCGGCTGTTGAGGTACATGCAAGACACTTTCCTCTAATTGGAAACTTTGCTCAATGATGATCTGGTCCAAGGAAATATCATTGAGTATATATCTCTTCACATCATTTGGGTATCCAACAAAGATACACTATGTGCTATGTGGATCAAGTGCCTTCCTCTTCTTAGAGGGAATCATGGACCATGCATGTGAAAACATTCTTGTATACCCAAATAAATTTAATGTGATATTGATGGAAATCTATCCAAAATTTGAGGGCTTGGTCGTTACTCATGTTGTAGATTTCCTTAAGTGCATATTGGAAGTAAAAGTGGAACAAGATGATTTACAAATAAAATTTGTTATATGTTCCCTATCATTCGAATTACAAGACTAGATCAAGGATTCTTGAAAACCCAAAGGTATATATCTCCTCATAGATCTCATTAGAATATTTCAGGAGTATTGGAGCCCACCATTTTAGAAATATGAAGGAATTGTTCAAGATCCGACAACAACTCTTAAAGAAGAAGGTTTCTTCCCTAATCTTCTTGTAGAAAACCTTAGGAAAGTGCACCATGATTAAGGAAAAGAAAAAAACTATGGTGGGAATGCTCATCCACATTAAGATGAGACATTAATAGATGCTCCACCTATTCAAGAATATGAAGAATTGAGGGAAGGAGAAGACCCTGAGAAATAAATCCGTGAAAGAAAAGAACAGAAGGAATAATCATATTGAAGTTTGAAGGAAAGCATTAAACAAGATAACAAGTTTTACAATCAATTGGTTGATCACTACGATGATGTAGATATTTTAGTTTCCCTTTGTGCATAAATACAAGAAAGGCATGACACTGTATTACAAAAGTATGACAAAAATCCCATTGATTTAGTAGAACAAGAACTTGTTGAAGCATATTGTGAAGTAAAAATACTATGTGCCATCATAAGAGAAAATTATGATAGAAAAGATCATCCTTTGGTTTTTTACATGATATTCAAGATTTATATAGAAGGAGAAGAATGGGGTGATTCAGAGGAAGACAAATATCCTGATGAAGCTTACTCTCCATACAATCAAGCAAATGATGAAGATCATGCTGAATACCAGGAATTATTGAGAAAGAAGTTTCCTATTATCTTGTGCATTCTTTGGATGAAAGACATGAAGATCACATACCCCTAGAGAACAAACCTAAAGAAGAGATTCATGAGAAAAGTCACCAACCCTTTGAAGAAGAACAAGAGATACCTCGTCAATCTATTGAAGAACAGAAATTTGATTGATCAATATTTATGAGGGAACGAGATAAAACATAGAAATATGATAGAAACTTAGAGATACAACAATATTCAATTTCTATTAATGAACGAAATATGTAGGGTCTGTAAAAACGTGGAGTAAAACAAACTCACTAGAATGGTGGTAGCTTATCTCTAAGAAGAGATGTGACAGTTGCACACATTCACAAGAAGATGATATTAATGAAGCTGGAAATGCCTTTTAACATAAATCATCAATGAGAAAATCCTAAACATCCAAAACCTTAACCCCATAAGATGAAACGCCAAAAGGTTTGTGGGCCTCAATGTGGATAGTTGATACATCAATTTTCTAGGGGCGTTTCTTTTGCATATGATCTTTCTTTAGGGCCCTCGATAGCCCATAGAAAAGGTCTAGCCGAGTACACTTTTTGAATGGCCTAGTAGAGGCCTTTTGTTACAATAAATTTTGCCTCACCCCATGCAACTTTCTTGGATGGCCTTTCCATTTCCCTATGCAGAATTGAAGTCCCGTTTTGTACCTTCCAAAGCCAAAAAAACACATTTTTCCACATATACACACCCTACTAGTTAGACAACAAGCATATATGTAGGTTTCTCCACTACAACCTGCGTACATCAGATATGGTGCTCAAAATTAAAAATTATGTTGGGTTTCCATGCCATGTCATGAGATCCATGATCCTTGACCTCTCACATACTGGAAACGCTCTGACTCATCCCTTCAACTCCATTTGAAGGATATAAATTGAGCCATACCCAAGCCTTGAAAAAAGGAGAGAATTAAAATTTGAGAGAAAAGATACTCTGGAGAAATTTCACTTCATATTGAGTCTGCATCCCTTTATCCTTGAAAGTTTGAACTCATTGTTCATCCCCCAAGATCTTCCTTTTTTTAGATGGAGAACCTCATCGTCTCCTTTATATGATATTTCCATTGGTGGAGGATTGAACTGGTAGAGGCCCAACTGGAGGAACTTAGTTTCTCGATTCTGATATGTATCATTACAGAAGTTTGTCACCTATATACTTCTGTTGATTATTTTAATAGAAATACCCTTTTCTTGTCCAATTGATATCTTGCAAATATTTGAATTATTATTCGATGGGAATATTTGTCATGCATGTTAATGGATTATTCTAATATATATGATAACATTACATATTATCACCATATGCTTTTGTATCTTGGTTTTTGAGGACAAGTTGTAGGTATAAATATTTGAGTTGCATGCTCAACTGTGATCTTCATTAAACGTTCAGACGAGGTAGGCTCTTGGCCTTCTCTTGTTAGCATTTAATTTATATAGCATACTTGGGATTAGAGTTGATTTTTGCATGCCATTCCATCTATAGTGGTTTACCACATGTCATTACTATTGTAAATGTGTTGAACTTGCATAGAATAGATCTGGCTAGCAAATGACATACACAATTTGTAGAGAAAATATGAGAAAAGAGAAGCATGAGAGAAATAATGGAAGAATTCTCATTAACCAAATGAATGAGTAATAATTTACACATGATATACTCTGTATAACTCAAATAATGTGCACTCAAGGAGAATCCAATGCTCCATAGTGGTGTTCTAGAGTGATCTGAACACACACCAACAATTATGGGAGTAAACTACCACCTAGTCCAACCTAGTCTGAGTTAACTAGTCTCTCAGTCTTCAGTTAACTGACTAAAATAGAGTGAAGTGAGGAGTAGACTAGAGAACCATGAGTAATGCACTAGTCTAGTGATAATCCCAAGGACAATGTGCATTAGATGATGATGATCCCAATGTTGCATGGTGATGATCCCAATGCGGCATCTAGACTCCACTCAACTGATCAAACTGAAGTGTGAACTAAAGAGAATATTCTCCTAGATGAATACTCTCCCTAAACTATAGGAGACTGAATAATGAATAATAAACATAGGGAAAACCTTAGGAAAAAGAAATCCTAGGTGTGTGTGAAGTATCTCCAACACCCCCCCTAAACATCATTATGGTAAACATAAAGAATGGGTCCCAAAAACGAGGCCATGTTAGGTAACCAACTACAAAAGATACACATAAATAAACGAGGAAAGAGAAAAAAACTCATGGGAACCCCCCCTCAAAGTACAATGTATGTAAAAATAAGAATTGACAGTTGCTAGGAAATTGTGTTCTTCACTCCAAGACGATGGTAGAGAATAGAACTTTTGCTCAATGAAGGTCTTGGTGAAGATGTTTGCAGTTTTTTCTGGTAAAGGACAGAACTGAAGGTCAATGATCACCTCGTGTACTAATTTTTGGATGTAGTGCATGTGGATATTGATGTGCTTCATCCGCTACCTCTGAATTGAATCTCTACAGAACTTAAGAGTGTTATGGTTGTCACACAAGATGATGATCAACCAATGAAACAGATTTCCCAACTCAGTGAGAAAATGTTGTAGCCACATAGCTGAATGGTTGTGTTAACTATCCCTATGTACTCTACCTTGGCTAAAGATAGAGAAATAACAACCTACTTCTTGCTCGATAGATAGATAGGCTCAGAACCAAGACTAAGTGAGTAACCAGATGTGGACTTGCAATCAATGCTATCACCAACCCAGTTAGAATTAATTAACCGGATGAGGTCCAATGTATATTATAATGCATAGTGAATCCCAAAGGTGATGGCACCCTATACGTATTGAAGGATATGATTTGAAGCCTCCCAATGTATCTCATGTGGCCCCTGCATGAACCTCGAGACTACTTCAACTACATAGGAGAGGTATGGTCTGGAGTGTCTGAGATACAAAAATCTCCCCGCTAGCTATTTGTATAGTGTTTTTTCAACCAATGTGGTGTCCCCACCATCCTCAAGTCTGACTCCTGATAGGAAAGGAGTTGGGGAAGACTTGTAGTCTTTCATGTGAAAGCTCCCAAGGTGATCTCGTGCATACTTGACGTGATATATTTTGATGCTTAATGCATCCTAAATGATCTCAATTCCAAGGAAGAAACGTAGTGGACCCATGTCCATCATCAAGAACCTGTCATGAAAAATCCTCTTGACTGCAGTAATCGTTGAAGTCGAGCAACTGGTGATCAACAAATCATCAACATACATAACTAGGAGTAGAAGTGAATCAACCATCTTGATCATGTAAAAATTCAGGTTTGACTTACATTGTACAAAGTTTTGTGATAGCAGGTAGGAGTCCATCTTGGCATACCATTCCCTTGGGGCCTTCTTGAGGGAAGTTGAGGCCATAAAGAGACTTCTTTAGTCAATAGACCAAAGATGAATCCTACATAAATCCCTGAGGTTGCTCTATATAAATCTTCTTAGAGAGATCTTTGTGAATAAATGCATTCTTCACGTTTATCTGATGGTATTTCCATCCTTTGGCTGCCATAATGGAAAGTTCCAAATGTATGGAATCTATCTTTGCTACTAGAGTGAAGCTCTCATCATAGCCAATGTCGTGCACCTACTAAAATCCTTTGGAAAATATCTTGTCTTTTTATCTGCTAACTTGTCCATTTGTTGCGCTCTTGATCATGTAGACCCATATGCAACTGACAAATTTCCTTCCTAGAGGAAGGGGAACTAGATCCCAAGTCTGGTTCTCAAGGAGGTAGTTGTACTCCTCCTCCATGGCGGATTCCCAAAAGGGATTTCTAACAGCCTCACCATAGGACTATGGATATGAATACTGAACCAAGAAAAGATGCCTAGGTAGCATCGATTTAGTGGTATTGAGTGCAAGAGAAGGCTCCTAGAAATCAGATCGAGTCCTCCAAGTATAAGTTGAACCCCCAACAAGATCTCCTACATATTTAAGAGTAGTATTGGCCCACTTGGGCCTCTACTATGGATTTTCATCTGCATCTGAATGCATTAACTTTGCATTTGACTGTACCGAATCTATGTCTAGATCATCTAAATCCTTTGAATCATAACTCTCATCTGAAGAAGAGTCGACATGTGCATGCTCATCATCTCTGATAGGTGGAAGAACAAAAGTGTTTCTATGCGGCTGCTTAGGTACATGCGAGACACTTTCCTCGAATTGAACACTTCTCTCAATGATGGGTCCATATGAGGAAAGATCATTGAGTTTGTATCCCTTCACACCATTGGGGTATCCAACAAAGATACACTATGTGCTATGTGTATCAAGTGCCTTCCTCTTCTAAGAGGGAATCCTAGTCCATGCACATGAATCGAAAATATGAAAGTGGGTCACTTCTAGTTTGAGGCTGTTGTAGGCATCGTAGGGGGTCTTATCCTTGAAATATTTATGGGAAGATTTGTTTTGGATGTAGGTTGGAAAATTAAGTGCTTCATCCCATAATATCTATGGAAGTGACTTTGGATGTAGCATGCAAGATGCCATCTCTTTTAGAGATGTATTTTCCCACTCAACAACTTCGTCTTGTTGCGGAGTATAAGGAACCATGTGTTGGCCCTTGACCAAGTTTTGGAGAACCTTGATCATGTTTGACCATTTTTAGGACTTTGATATGCTAGCTGAAGACGGAGCGCCCAGGAGAAGTGGAGATTGCGGGATCTCGCCCCCTTTTGTGGGTTTTTTTGGGTTTTAGGGTTTATGTAACGGGTATGGGATGTCGACCCATGGGTTTGCCCATGTTTAGGCCCCTTTTTTAATATATAAATAAGTATTTAAGCGATGTATGAAGGATACATAAGTTGTCTTTGTGCAATATATGTAGGGGATTTTGCTAAGTGCAAGTCCTGTATGAATTGTAAGAAGGCTTTGTGCATATTGTGTGTTGAGAACTTGCAAAGCTAAGTGAAAGAGATTGTAAGAAGGCTCTGTGTTGTGCCAAGCTCGGGGAAGGAGGATTTGACGAGGTGCACACAGATCTCCTATCCTATGTGGATTTGGATTTGTGGCTCTGTGCATGTAAGAATATTGGAAGAAGCTAATAAAGAGGAAGAAGAGTTAGTGGACGTAGCCCCACATTGGGGTGAACCACGTATATCCTGTGTTATGTGCTTTGTGCTATATTGTTCTTGTATTTTCTTAGTGCACTGTTATGATAGATATATCTATGAATGTTTATATATCTATGAATGTTTAGCGCTTATGATCTCAATGAATGCTAGATTTTCTTTGATTTTATGTGTTGAATGGTTAGATGCGATTCATCGTGGATTAATATTACATTGTTATGTAACTAGGGTTTTAACCTATGATGTGAATAAATGGGTTAAATACTAACAAATTTTATTGGATAAGTGCTATGTTAGGTATTGTGATCACATATCTATGTACCAGCTAGGTTGCACACACTTGAGTCCTGCAACCACCCATGCCTCTACCTCAGGTGAGACTGCATCTGGTTCGCAGGTGTTACCGAAAGGGACGGTAGTTAGGGTTTTTTTGGTGTGTTTTTGAAGAGTTGAACCCTAGGTATTCCCCTATGCCAAAAAATGGTTCTATTGTCGAGATTGAAACTATGATTGTTGGGAACTTAAGAAAAGAGAAATCTATGTGCATAGATATGATGTAGTAGTGCGCAGTATTCTACTCAACTTGTGAAGCTCTGTGCTAAGAATGGAGTCAGATCTGAAAAAAAGAGGTAATATCTTAAATCTTCGTGCTCTAATAAAGGTAAGATAAGTGGAAATTTTTGTTTCAAAAGAATGGATCTAGGTATGTTTGATAGATTTTTTCCTAGTCTGAAAACTAGGGCAAAGTTAGAAGAAAGAAGACTTGATATGAATATATTTGATAGAAATAATGAAAGATATGTTATTCCTATGCATAGAAAGAATTTTTGGACTAACAAGTGGATGTAGGATCCTAGAAAGAATTTTTTTCAGGTCCATCACTGTGATCCCAGTGTGCAGTACAGAAAAGGTTAGGGATCATTTAATAGAAAGAGAGGATTGACTCTTTGTTATAGTTGATGAACACCGAGACATATTGCTAAGGAATGCCTCGGTAGAGGTCCTATTTGTCTTTGTTGTAAAGTTAGAGGACATCAAGTTTTTTATTTCCCTAGAATGATTGCTAAATTTGAAAAGATGAACATAAGCCAAGAAAACCATGAAAAAGGTCAAGAGACTAAGTGTTATGACTGAAATTTCGTCTGCAAATGGTTACAAGAATTCAGCATCGCCAAACAGTTATGTGGTCACCCATGGACCAAAAATATCACAAAAGTATTCCCAAAGGGTCAAAAACTATACAAATAGTGCAAAAATTAAAGGGTGCTATGAAGACACAGGGTGCGCGCGCACATGCGCAAAACAAAAACGCAAGATTCGCGCACATGCGCATGATGCGCGACTGTTGTCGCAAAAATCCACGCACCTGAGAAACGACGCATTTATGAGAGTGGTCAGCCTCCCACTCACTTCTGGTTTAGCTTCCAAGTTGATTTGACACTCAAATCTAGACTGGATTCGACTAGGTGGTTGGTCAAAGACCTAGAAATTCCCTAATTAGCCTCTTTACACACTACAAACTAGTTGGACAATAACTCAAAGGAATGCTATAAAAAGGCCATGGATACACTTCATTGTTCAAGGAATTCATAGCAAAGTTATGCTACCATTATTCTCTTGAGGAATCTTCTATCCTTGCCAAGAGTATACTTGCATCATTGCATTGGGCAATCCATCTCACCCCTTGAGTGGATTAGCAAAGAATTCTTTCACCATTTTCATTTTCATTTTCAAAGTTGTAAGAAGAGCTTATTTGTGGGGGTCCAAGAACCCTCCATTGGAGGAAGAAGGGACTCATAGTCCTCTTGCTTCTTAGTGTTTTCTTTCACTAATATCATCCTTATCATTGGTGACATGGGTCTCATTGTTTCTTTTGTCCTTATGTCCCTATGTTTATCAATTTAGTTGTTGTTTTATTTCTTAGTTTAATTCTTAGTTGTTGTTTTATATTTCTTTTTCTAACCCTTTTCCTTGTAGTTTTTCTACTTAGCAAAACCAACTAAGCTTGAAAGCACCTCTATTTTTCTCACTAAGGTGACGAAAGAAGCGCAACAGATTGGCGACTCCACTAGGGAGAGGTATCAATTTCCTATCCCATTTGGGTTTTTCTAGCTCTTCTTTTGGTTTATTTAACTTGCAGGTGCATTAACCGGTCTAAGCCAACCTGCCAATCATCCAATTCCAAGGTGAATTGAGAGAATTCCACCTGAAATTTTCATTCACGGCCGTGTGTCACCTGTGCATGGGTTTTTTGGTCCACAGACGTGCATCGTGCACACATGCGCTCAAGTCACAGTTATGTTCTGTGCACGTGCACTCATTAACTTTTTTTGGTCTACATGCATGCACTCTGTGCCCCTCTGTCTCCACTGAGACCCGCGCACCTGTGCAAAAAATTCACATTGTAAGGTTCTTGAGATGTGGGGAAGGCCCTTAGCCTTCTTAAAAGTGATTTTATGCATGTTTTAAAGCTGCACCACACTTAGTCCCTTCTTCATATAAAGGGGTTAGTCAAAACACATAGGCACTTAGGGGGTTAAAATCATTTTTTCCTCTTTTGCTTTCATTTTCACCACATCGATGGCTTGTTTTGACTAAAGATATAAGTTGGAAATCATTTTTAATCACTTTTAACTTGAATTGGGACTAGAAGTTGGATAACAATCACTTAGTATGCTCTTCTCTCATGCCTCCAAGTGACCTTGAGAATCAGAAAAAGATTTTGAAACAATTTCATCTCCCTTAAGAAGATTAAAACCTTTAGGAGAGGACAACATCCCTTCTTGGGAATCCTCTTAGTTTATTTTTTCAAACACATCTTAATATTGTAGCAGGCCCATACATGCCCACATGTCACAAAGATAGGATAGTGCTTGAAATTTACTTTCTTAGATCAAATCACTAGGGAATTTTAAAGGTTTTGTAATGAGCCCATACATGCCCACATGATCACAATCTAGGATAGTTTCAAAGCTTTTCTTAGATTACATAACAATAAGGAGTTAAAGGAATAGTAACAGACCCACATGTCCACATGCTAGCTTCCTAGGGACTTTTGAATTACGCAAGTTTGTACCAAAGGCATTTAGTTAATTAGGTAATCAACACTTGTAAGGACCAAGCGAAGTCCACATGCAGCAAGGTGACACCTAATTCATTAAAAATTAACACACTTTCACTCATTCACACACAAAAGTCACTTATCACTCACATATCTTCTTCTTGAAATGTGGAGGTCAAAGTAAGTTTCCTCCAAAGGGATGCCAAAACACCCCACCCTTTTCTTGATGAAACCATCCACTCCCATTTAAATTCAACAAGGTTGGTTCACACCCCCAACCTCTCAAAACAACTAGATCTAAATTTTTTCTAAAAAAACTCACTAATTTTTCCTCCACAAGAGGTGCCAAAATAAAATTTTTAGTCTAGGTAGGATTTCGGGGATAGGAATCCAAATAACTCCCCGTTATCTGGTTCTCACATTGTCAAAACCATAGAAGTTGTCAAATAGGGAACTGAAAATCCTCCAAGTCAAGTGTTCCCAACACCATAAGGCAGGGAGATACCCGTGAAGGGTTGAAGGCCGAGGTCCAGTTGTTTTTTGCATCCCCCCTTGAGACACCCACCTCTTGGATGG
Source organism: Picea mariana (assembly GCA_032191745.1). Lineage (NCBI taxonomy): Eukaryota > Viridiplantae > Streptophyta > Pinopsida > Pinales > Pinaceae > Picea > Picea mariana. The sequence goes on from JASDQU010242100.1 coordinate 257,459, forward strand.
GATCCATCCCGTGACCCATTTCTGAGGCCGAAAATCTAAATGCTGCACTTTGACCGAGGTACCTAGTGACCAAATTTAGGACATCTACCCAGGTGGCAATTATGGGCTGCAATTGCACCTTGATCGGATTTTGTGTGGCTATTGGGAAATATCGCCAGCTCTTTTGGGATATGCCCCCTTTACCCCTCATTATAACTGATTATTTCATCCTTCACTAGTTTCTCTTCCGGTGACTTCAGACCCCACTGTTGAGTACTATTGGAAGGTCTAGTGCTATTTGAGAGGAAGGATGTTACGTCTTTTAGGACACGAGCATTTGTTTTCTTTGATTCCCCACGCTGACAAAACCCACTTATCTACATATATGCTTCTTTTTCAAAACACTTTATGTATAATGCACTTTTGATTACATTTTGATTTGGATATATATATAGTGTAAAGTTCAAAATTTGCAACAAAGGCTCTTGTTTCTTTATTACACTCACCACCATTTGCACACATTCACTCAGTTATTTGGAAATCATAGGGGACCCAAAGAATCCCCGTCATTCCCGACGTTTGCTAAACCTCCCTCCTATCTTAGGGGGAGTGTTTGGTCTTGCCCACTCATCAGCACCACCTTCACACACTCCTGTGAGTGCTACCATATTAGGATCAACTTTGCTTGGTTCCACATTACTTGGGTCCACTTCCCAAGTTCCGTCGTCCACTCGATCTCCTTTAGACAGAAGTGGAGGACCAAATTCCTCTCAAGGGGTAGGTACCAACCCACCTAGCCCCCCTCAAGGTTCAGGTTCACAATACACTCACACCATGGCTAGAGCTAATCCTCCCCCCCATTGCAGATGCCATATTTGGCCTCTCTTAACATACCAGATCTAAGTAAAATCACCAATGATCCTATATTTCATGA
>JASDQU010242100.1:264405-279052 GCA_032191745.1 Picea mariana
AAGAACTTCTAAGACTGACATGGCAGCAGGGGATTGTGCTAAGTCATCAACTAGATTGTAATTATGAGCTGCCCTAGCTTGTGGGTTGTGGACATTCCCGTGCAATGGGATGAGAGGGATATGAAGAGGTGGTTCTGTGTTAGGGCGAGGGATCACCAACGGGGGTCCCGTTGGTATGGGGATTGTTTCTGGAGGAATGGGAGGAGACTCAGCGGGTGTATGATACTAATGATTACATGTTTGCAACATGATTTCTTCCTCGCTGGTGAAGAGGATCGTGTGATCTGTTGGATTGTTTGGATTGAGGTAATGTCCTACCTGAGGTGGGGGAGGTTGTGTGTCCTGTTGGGTGTTTATCACACCTTGGTGTGGAATAGGATTCTGCAGCATGGCTAGGGGGGGTTGTTGCACGTATTGTTGTGGGGCCTGCTGAGGGGCAGGCGGTGCTGGAGGATGTGGTAGACTGGCTGAATCTTTCAGCTGTTTGAAATCAGCGATTTGGGGGCAATGATGAGTATAATGACCAGATTCACCACAAAGGGCACAAGGGAAGTTGGTTTTAACATTATTGTTATTTCTCCCTTGATGCCTATTGTTATTGCCCCCCTGGGGGTTATGATTCCCTTAGTTCTGGTTGCCCCCAGTAGGTTGGTTCTGTTGGGGTTGATTCTTGCCTTGACCTGGGTTGTTGTTGTTTCTATTTCTTCCTTTCTTTTTTGCATTATTCAACAGATGGGTCGGATTTGCCGTATTCAGCTGTTCAAAATTTTGATATTGCTGAACAGGAGAGGGTTGAACAAAATTCACCCCAGCATGAGGATGTGGGGGAGCCATGAGTTGTGGGAGACCATGGGTTGTGGGGGACCAGGAAATGGAAAGTATGGATTTTGTGGGGGTAACGATCCATAAGTTACATAGGAAGGTGTGGTGCTTTCGCTAGTACTATAAGCTGAGGTAGAGGGGGTACCAAAACTTGTTTGAATAGGTGGGTGTATGGGGGGTGCCGGTAGTGTCCCACTGATGGGTGGAGGCATAGCAATAGAGTATGGTTGTCGATAAGGGGTTGGGGGGTAATAAGAGGTGCCCCCATATGCTGACAGATATTGAGGTGTGCCATATATTGGTGGTGGTTGGGGTTGAGGACTGTGGTGTGTGGTATTACCAATCAATCTGTCTGCTGATTGAGACATCCCGATTTTGTCTTGACCGAATGGCATAGGTTTGGGGAGGTCAGGAAGTACTGTGTATAAGTACCCTGACTTTGAATAGATGAGGTCATATTGTTGAGCCTTACTGATGGATTCTTCTTTTCATTGAGGGAAGGTGGAAGCTACATCCTTACCGAGGAGAGAGACAAGTGATCTAAGAAACCAGTCAAAGCACTATTGCTTGGTGGTTTCAGCTTTTCATAAATTACATTGTCTACGCCACTCGTGAATGTGATCAGTGATATGTGTGGCTGACGTTTGTTTGAAATTAAAGAGTAGTTCAAGACCATTGTCATGGAAAATTAGTAATTGGAAGAAGGTAAAAAATTCTTTGGCCAAGGACTCGAAAGTCGCATGGGACCCTGATTTTTCATATACATACCATTTGGCCGATGGGCCAGTGAGTGTGCATTGAAATAATCATAGTCTAATGGAATCATCCATGATGTTGTTGGAAGAGCACCATAGGTGGAAAGTCATAACATGGTTGGTAGGGTCATCTCCTGCGTTTCCTTCAAACTTGGGGATGTCTGAAGGTAGTTTGGTGGGCATTGCAGGCCATGTGGGGTCATGCAATATAGGATCATTGGTGATTTTGCTTAGATATGGTATGTTAAGAGAGGCCAAATATGGCATCTGCAGTGGGGGGGGAGGATTAGCTCCAGCCATGGTGTAAGTGTGTTGTGAACCTGACCCTTGAGGGGGGCTAGGTGGGTTGGTACTTCCCACTTGAGAGGAAGTTGGTCCTCCGCTTCCATGTAAAGGAGAGAGAGTGGACGACGGGACTTGGGAAGTGGACCCAAGTAATGTGGAACCAAGCAAAGCTGATCCTAAGATAGTATCACTCACAGGAGTGTGTGAAGGTGGTGCCGATGAGGTGGAAAGACTAGGAACTCCCCCTAAAATAGGAGGGAGGTTTAGCAAGCATCGGGAATGATGGGGATTCTGTGGGTCCCCTATGATGTCCAGCTAGCTGAGTGAATGTATGAAAATGGTGGTGAGAGTAATAAATAAACAAGAGCCTTTGTTGCAAATTTTGAACTTTACACAATATATATATCCAAATCAAAATGTAATCAGAAGTGCATTATACATAAAGTGGTTTGAAAAAGAAGCATATATGTGGATAAGTGGGTTTTTTCCACGTGGGGAATCAAAGAAAACAAATGCTCATGTCCTAAAAAGACCTAACATCCTTCCTCTCAAATAGCACTAGACCTTCCAATAGTACTCAACAGTGGGGTCTGAAGTCACCGGAAGAGAGACTAGTGAAGGATGAAATAATCGGTTATAATGAGGGGTAAAGGGGGCATATCTCGAAAGATCTGGTGATATTTCCCAATAGCCACACAAAATCCGATCAAGGTGCAATTGCAGCCCACAATTTCCACTTGGATAGATGTCCTAAAATTTGGTCACTAGGTACCTTGGTCAAAGTGCGACATTTATATTTTCAGCCTAAGAAATGGGTCATGGGCTGGATTTCGTCCAAGATGTGGGTGCCTCAAGGGGGGACACATAGAACAACCGGACCTTAGCCTTCAACCCTTCATGGGTATCTCCCTGTCTTATGGTGTTAGGAACACTTGACTTGGAGGATTTTCAGTTCCCTATTTGACAACTTCTATGGTTTTGACAATGTGAGAACCAAATAACGGGGAGTTATTTGGATGCCTATCCCCAAAATCCTACCTGGACTAAAAAATTTCTTTTGGCACCTTCTGTGGAGGAAAACTTAGTGAGTTTTTAGAAAAAATTTAGATGTAGTGGTTTGAGAGGTTGGAGGTGTGAACCAACCTCATTGAAATTAAATGGGAGTGGATAGTTTCGTCAAGAAAAGGGTGGGGTGTTTCGGAATCCCTTTGGAGGAAACTTACTTTGACCTCCACATTTCAAGAAGAAGCTATGTGAGTGATAAGTGACTTTTGTGTGTGAATGAGTGAAAGTGTGCCAATTTTTTAATGAATTAGGTGTCACCTTGCTGCATGTGGACTTCGCTTGGTCCTTACAAGTGTTTATTACCTAATTAACTAAGTGCCTTTGGTACAACCTTGCGTAATTCAAAAGTCCCTGGGAAGCTAGCATGTGGACATGTGGGTCTGTTACTGTTCCTTTAACTCCCTATTGTGATTTAATCTAAGAAAAGCTTTGAAACTATCCTAGATTGTGATCATGTGGGCATGTATGGGCCCGTTACAATCTTAAGATGTGTTTGAAAAATAAACTAAGAGGAGTCCCAAGAAGGGCTTTTGTCCTCTCCTAAAGGTTTTAATCTTCTTAAGGGAGATGAAATTGTTCCATAATATTTTTCTGATTCTCAAGGTCGCTTGGAGGCGCGAGAGAAGATCATACTAAGCGATTGTTTATCCAACTTCTAGTCCCAATGAAAGTTAAATGTGATTACAAATGATTTCCAACTTATATTTTTAGTCAAAACGAGCCATCCATGTGGCGAAAATGAAAGCAAAAGAGGAAATAATGATTTTAACCCCCTAAGTGCCTATGTGTTTTGACTAATCCCTTTATATGAAGAGGGGACTAAGTGTGGTGCAGCTTTAAAACATGCTTGAAATCACTTTTAAGAAGGCTAAAGGCCTTCCCAAAATCTCAAAAACTTTACAATGTTATTTTTTTTCACAGGTGCGCGGGTCTCAGTGGAGATAGAGGTGCACAGAGCGCATGTGCGCAGACCGAAATGAACTAATGGGAACACATGTGCAGAACATAACTGTGACTTAGGCGCATGTGTGCACAATGCGTGTATATGGGCCGAAAAACCTGCGCACAGGTGACACACGAACATCAATGAAAATTCCGGATGGAATTCTCTCAATTCAACTCAGAATTGGATGATTGGCAGGTCGTCTTAGGCCAGTTAATGCACTTGCAAGTTAAATAAACCAAAATAAGAGCTAGAAAAACCCAAATGAGGTAGGAAATCTATACCTTTCCCTAGTGGAGTCGCCAATTTGTTGTGCCTCTTTCGTCACCTTAGTGAGAAAAATAGAGGTTCTTGCAAGCTTAGTTGGGTTTGTTAAGAAGGATAGTGGTAAGGAAAAGGGTTAGAGAAATAAATATAAAATAACAACTAAGAATTAAACTAAGAAATAAAACAACAACTAAATTAATGGACATAAGGACAAAAGAAACAATGAGACCCATGTCACCAATGATAAGGCTGATATTAGTGAAAGAAAACATCGAGAAGAAAGAGGACTTTGAGTCCCTTCTTCCTCCAAGGGAGGGCTCTTGGACCCCCACAAATAATATCTTCTTACAACTTTGAAAATGAAAATGAAAATGGTGAAAGAATTCTTTGCTAATCCACTTAAGGGGTGAGATGGATTTCCCAATGTAATGGTGCAAGTATACTCTTGGTAAGGATAGAGGATCCCTCAAGAGAATAATGGCAGCATAACTTTGCTATGAATTCCTTGAAAAATGAAGTGTATCCATGGCCTTTTTATAGCATTCCTTTGAGGTATTGTCCAACTAGTTTGTAGTGTGTAAAGAGGCTAATTAGAACATTTCTAGGTCTTTGACTAGCCACCTAGTCGAATCCATTCCAGATTTGAGTGTCAAATCAACTTGGAAGCTGAACCAGAAGTGGGTGGGAGGCTGACCACTCTCATAATTGCGTTGTTTCTCAGGTGCACGTCTTTTTGTGACAACAGTCGCGCATTGTGTGCATGTGCGTGAATCTTGCGTTTTTGTTTTGTGCATGTGTGTGCGTGCCCTGTGTCTTCATAGCGCCCTTTAATTTTTGCACTAGTTGTATAGTTTTTGACCCTTTGGGAATGCTTTTGTGTTAATTCAGGTCCATGGGTGACCTCATAACTGTTTTGCGATGCTAAATTCTTGTAACCATTTGCGGACAAATTTCAGTGATAATAGTCAAAGTCGAAGGTTGACTTCTGGTCAAATTGACTTTGTAGTCAAAGTTGAAATTTCAAATTTTCTAGCTTGTTTTAATCATTGAACCTTCTGATTCAGTTTCTAATCTCTTCTTGTCAAGATGGTGTCTAGTTTCATATTAGAAAGACAAGTTGGATGATGCTACAAATATTTCAAAGGTATGCACTTGTATATGCTTTTCACGTTATATCATCTAGCAAAGCATGAGTATGTTTGCAGGGAATGTACATAGATCTTGTCCAAGAAATGATATTGGATTAAATACATTCAAAGGAACAAGCACACTCTCCATAATAGTTGAGGCTTCAAGTTCCAGGTTTGATTAAATTGATAAGTTTCCAATTTGCACATATCAAGATTGATAGTTTCTATATTAAAAATTGTGAAATTAGTCTTTGAAAAGTTCTATTACTTCCAGATGTAATGAATACTTGATGGCATGTGGATATTATTGATATATATGCTTATTGTACTTGTTTTCAAAATGAACTAACATCTCCTCTAGAGAGATATTTCTTTTTTTTCTCCTGGGTGGTTCACCTTGATCATACTATGTTGATCATCATGAAAATGTTATTCATTCTTGTTACCATAGATATGTTCTTATGAAAATGCTATTATACTGGAAATAATTTTACTGCTCTTGTCTCAAGTAGGTTATCTTACAATATTTCATGGAGGATACCATGGAGATGTATTTGTTTCTTCCAAATAAGTTACTATGGAAGAATGATTGATCACAACACTGGAAGAGTGTTGAAGAATGTTGTCTATTATTTTCCTTTGTTATTTTTCTTGTTCCAGGAAGGTCACATGTGATAACTCTAGGAGGGATCTACAGTGACAATTGCAAGAATGGAGAAGATAAATTCATTAGTGGTGAAGCAGATGGTATCACCAAGTATCAATTATAAAGAAAGTAGAGAAATAAAGAAGTCAAAACTATATTCCATTTACAAAACCTTCCACCTTTGAAGAAGCATTCAAACAGAAAGAATAGAAGGAAGTTGTGATGGAAGAATATCAATCATGAAAAACGATGTATGGGAAATTGTTCCTAAATGTATTTACAAGATAAAACATGCAGTGGATAGAAGTATAGATAAATACAAGGCGAGATTTGTGGCTAGAGGATTCTCTCAACAGGAGGGAGAATATTATGATGAGACGTTTTCTCTGGTTTCCAGATATATATCTATTAGTGCTATCATATCTCTAGCAGCATCGATGGGTTGGAGTTTACATCAGTTAGATGTAAAGACCTCCTTTCTCAATGGAGTGTTTGAGGAAGAAGTATACATAGAGAAACCTCAAAGTTTTTAGGTACACCCAAGAGAACCCATGTATGCAGATTGAAAAAGGCCTTGTATGGACTCAAGCAAGCTCCAAGATCTTGGTATGCACGTATTGATAGCTACTTGACAATACTTGGATTTTCCAAGTGTCATGCCGATCCAAATATCTATTACAAAATTGTGAATAATGCACCTATGATTCTATAGTTAGATATTTTGTGTAGAGGGTTTCATTATTTAGTGTAAGGAGCTAGCCACTGAATTTGATATGAAGGATGTTGGTCTCGTGCACTACTATTTGGGATTAGAAGTATGGAAGAAACATGATGAAGTATTCCTAGGAAAAGGGAAATATATTGTAAAGTTCCTTCAAAATTTTGGGATGATGGATTGCAAATCCATGGAAACTCCCATGGTAACAGATTTGAGGAAGTTGAGAGACTTTGATTCTGATCCAGTAGACATGTTCTTATACCGACAATTTATTGGCTCCTTGATGTACTTGGTGAATACTAGGATGGACATTTTCTTTTTAGTGAACATGTTGAGCTAGTTCCATGCGGAACCTATACAAGAGCATTGGATAGCTGCAAAGCATATCTTGAGATATCTTCGTGGGTCATAACTTATGAATTGAGATATCCCTCAAATAGTGATGTACAACTGCATGTATTTACTGATTTAGATTGGGCAGGGATTGAAGATGACATAAATAGTACTTTTGGTATGTGTTTTAGTTTGGGATCTGCTATGATATCATGGGATGGAAGAAAACAAAAGTTTGTTGCACTCAAAGCTACAAAAGCAGAGTATATTTCATCTTGTGGTGCTTGTATGAAAGCAATGTCACTTTGTATGCTGGTTTCTAGACTGTTTGATCAGGGGCTGGATTTGACCATGATATATTGTGATAACCAGAGTTGTGTGAAGCTCTTAGAGAACCTGGTGTTCCATGACAGGTTGAAACACATTGAGATCAAGTACTATGTTCTTCATGATAAAGTCCATAGGGGAGAAGTGGTTCTCTAGTATATCTCCACTGATGAGTAGACAATTGATATTTTTTTGAAGCCTCTGTCCAATCTAAAGTTTTCATACTTGAGGAATAAGTTGGGGCTCGTGGAGATTGCACCTTTGGTTGAAAGGGAGGAGATGAATTCCTCAGTTTGGAGGGAGCATCGATATGTGACATAATGGACTATCAGTGAGTTGCAGATATGTATCATGCTATTACAACTTAGATATGATTATATAACTTAGAGATGATGCTTGCATCATGCTAGATATGATCATTCTAGTACAACTCAGATATGATACATATGGTTGGAGTTGTTGATACAATGGCCCGAGGAGCATCATGCTAGTACAAATTAGAGACATACATACATCTTAGATATTAATTATTGGCATCATGCTAGTTATGTTCATGCCAGTACAACTTAGAGACGATGTTGGTGAGATGAATCATGCTAGAGATGGCCATGTGAGTACAACTTATATGTGACATACAACTTATACATGATGTATTGATATCAGGCTATATATGTCATGCTAGTAAGGATTAGAGATGACCATACAAATTAGAGATGATTCAGGGGGCTTGTGTCACGATAAATATGATCATGCGAGTACAACTTAGAGGTGGCATATAACTTAGATACGATGTATTGACATCATTCTAGATATGTCATGCTAGTACGACATAGAGATGATCATACAACTTAGAGATCACACAATGAGGCACTGATCTACATTATGCGAGTACAACTTATATGTGGCCTACAACTTATATATGATGCATTGACATCATGCTAGATATTGCATGCTAGTACAAATTAGAGATTATGTATATGATACTCCAGATCATGCTAGTACAACTTATATATGATGTATTCACATCATGCTAGTACAACTTATAGGTGATGCAACAGATGACATTGTTGATGCAGGATGATATCAGATGATATGATTTGATTGTTGTGGAGACTATATGTCTCTGGACAATAGATGTATGATATTTTGGTGGATGTACTCCACTGGTAGTGGTTGTGTGTCACTAGTTAGTAGCCATGTGTTGTACTAGGAGTGGTTATGTACCACTGGGCAATAGTTGTGTACTACTATGGATAGACACAATTGTGTTCTATTGGATGAAATTATTTACATGGAGACTATCACTAGGGTTGGAGATGATTGCTAGCTATATGGATAGTTAGTGTGTTGGTGGACAAACATTCTCCAGGAAAAGAATTGTCTAGGAAGAACAGATTGTTGGTGGACAGACATTCTCCCTGTGGAGAATGGTCCAGGTTGAAAGCTTGCTGACATATCATGGACTTGTATTTTCCTAAGGCACATATTGTGGCCCTATTAGGAAAATGGTTCAAGGCCGATATTCTCCTTAGGCACAATTACTGGACTGATTAGGTTGAATATTCCTCCCCCTAAGGACATGATGTCCCGATTAGGGTGGTTGATACTAGATCGATATTTTCTAAGGCATATAGGTAGAGATCGATCTATATGGTACATATGACCTGATTAGAAAATATCTTGAGGCTGACATTTCTATAGGAATAGTCTCTATAGCCCATGGTGTGGATTTCAACATATGGGAGGACTAATATTGTTCTAGGACATAGGTCAGTATTAGAAGAATGGTCCTTATATCCCATTGCGGGGCTTTCAACATCTATTGGGACAACTATTCTTCTGGGAAGTATGTATGGATTAAAAGAATGGTCCCTGCATCACTCTGTTGAGTGGGTGAATCATGTGAGACAATCTATTGGGTGCGATGAGTTCAACACATGAATTATTCAACATCATGCTCGATTACTCATATGGATTATGGACTCGAGAGATGATGCAAAGGATGATGTATGTTGATGCCAGGATGATATCAGATGATATTGATAGTGATGATGATGCTCGTGACTTGATCTGCATGATTATGAGATATCTTGTGTGGCTATGATGATGCTACTGAAAGAATGGTATGTGTTTTCTCAAGTCCATTATCGTTAATACCTCCCTATCTAAAAGGGAGTGTTGATGTTATGGTAGCTGCGGGAGGTATTAACCTCGATGTGTAACCTTTGACTAGAATCAAATATTCTGGAAACAAGGGAAACCCTAAACAGATGTGTGAAAACCCTAGAATACAAGTCAACCTAGAAAAATAAATAATATCAAAATATTATCTTCCAAAAAGATAAGTCGGCAACACAGGAAAAAAGATAAACATAAAATATAATTACCAGAAATTTAGGTCGGCCCAGCCAGAAAAGCCACTAGACAGATTAATATAAATAAAGGACATTTTAGCTCATTTGTACACCCAGTCATAGCGCAAGTCTTCTGGAGAGGTGCAGTTGTAGCTGCAACTGCAACTGCAAGGAGGAATAAGGGTGTATGGTCATCTCTTGGTATTTGTCTCTCTGTAAGTGATATTCTTGGTTATATTCTTGGTGAAACTCTTGGTGAAACTCTTGGTGATATTCTTGGTAATACTTTTGGTGATATTCTTGCTAAGTATGGTGCAATTTTGAGAGAGTAGTGCAACTGCAGTTGTTGCAGTTGTGTATGGTACTTGTTTTGTGGATATGAAGACTCTCTCTCTCTTGTGCGCTACCCTTGGAGAAGTAGCACCCTACTTGTCTTGAGTTGTTGTTGTAGTTAGTAGCTAGGGTTTATCTCTTGGTTCTAATATGGCTTTCCAGAATAATTTTGTCAAAGGTTAAGGTGCTCGGGGGTGAATTTGTGCCTATGGATGGGTGACAATAGAGATATTGTCTATGGTGAAGACGAGAAAATCAATTCTTTTAACAGGCCTCCCCCTAATAGGATGAGTTTTTGGGATAGGTGGAGTGATCATATTGAAAAGAAGAGAAAATAAGTAACAATTGTTATTTTGGATTGAATTTTAAAATGGAAAATAATTTTTTAATTGATAATAATGATAGCAGTTTTTTTCTCTAAAATCAACTTTTACTTATTAAAATTTTAAAAATAAATAAGTAAATAAATAAATAAATTTTATTTATATTTAAATCTCTTTAATTTCAAAGGTTTAATTAGCAAGTGACCCACCTGATTTAAGAACACGTGCCCCTAAGTTCAACAAGTTGAAGAAGCCATAAATAAAAATTATTCAAAACCACATAGATTATTCTTGTCAAAAGGTTCAAAACCGTAGATCACCCAGATTCCCATCACCTAGAGTTCAAAAACCACGAAGAAGTATTATGGTTTGCATCACCAAGAGTAACTGCAGAGATTATTCGCAGATTCTAATAATTATGAGTAATTTTATTTTATATGTATTTAAAATTTTGAGAGTGTAATCTAAATATGCTAGAATTTGGATCCTTTTTAGATATATTGTTTTTTTCGATTTTTGTTTAAAATTTAAAAGACTTGTTAAAATGATAGATATCCAAGTGTAATAGGTGTTATCACTGAAATTTCATCTCCACATGGCGACAAGAAGTTAGCATCGTCAAACAGTAATGAAGTCATTCATGGCATTGAATTAATTTCACAACATTCCAAAAAGGTCAAAAACTATACAAAGTAGTGAAAAATTGAAGAGCGCTTTACAGAAGTTGGGTGCACGTGCACATGCGCGGAACAGGAACGTACCATGCGCACATACGCACACGATGCACGGCTGTTGGCGCAAAAACCCGTGCACTTGCTAAATGACACATTTATTGAATTGGCCGGCCTCCCAACCACTTATGGATCAACTCCCAAGCCGATTTGACCCTCAAATCTGAGCCAAATCCGAATGGTGGGCTGGTCGAAGACCTAATGAAGCCCTAAAGAGTCTATTTTCACACAACAAAGGAGTTACATAATCACCCAATGCAATGCTATAAAAATCCATGAAGAAACCTCATTTTCTCAAGGAATTTCATGTAATGTTATGCTGCCTAATTGTTTTAAGGACTCACTCCTTGACAAGATCACATTGGCACCATTTCATTGAGCTATCTACCTCTCCATTGAGTGGATTTGCAAAGGAGTTCTTTCATCACCATTTTTATTTCTCTTTTTGTAAGGAGAGCAAGTTTGTGAGGGTCCAAGAGCCTTCCTTTGGAGGAAGAAGGGACTCATAGTCCCCTTTCTTCATTGTGCTTTGATTTCATCAATAGATCAGCCTAAAAACATTGGTGATATTGGTCTTTTTGTGTTTGTTATCTCTATATCCATATCCATATGCTTATCATTTTATTTTGTTTTAGTTTAATTCTTGATTATAGTTTTGTTTTTCTTTCTCTAACTCTTTCCTCTACATCTGTCATGCTCAGCAAGACCCAACTAGGCATGTAAGCACCTCTTATTTTCTCACCAAGGTGACGAAGAGGGTGTAAATAGATTGGCAACTCCACTGGGGATTAGGTATCAATTCCTTCCTCATTTGGGTTTATTTTGCTCTTCTTTTACTTTCATTAACTTGCAGGTGCACTAACCGGCCTCTGTCGACCTTCTAACCAGTCAATTCAAGGGAGAATTGAGAGAAATCCATTTGGATTTTTCTTTCTCGGCCATTTGTCACAGGTGCGCGGGTATTTCACCCCACAAATGCGCATCGGGCATGCATGCACTTAAACAACAACTTTTCTCTGTGTGCATGCGCTTTCTGTGTCAACTCTGTTCGCGCGCTTGTGCTCTGTGTGCCTCTGTATGCACTAGAGGCTGCGCATCTGAGTAAAATTTCACATTGTAAGTTGTTGGGATGTGGGGAAGGTATTTTCCTTCTTAAGAATGATGTTATGCATGCTCTAAATAATGCACCACACTTAGTCCCCTCATCATATAAAGGGGTTAGTCTAACATACATAGGCACTTAGGAGGATAAAAATCAATTTCCCTTCTTTGCTTTTTGCCACATGGATGGCTTGTTTTGACTAATCATCTAAGTTGGACATCAATTTTAATCACATCTAAACTTACATTGGGACTGGAAACTGAATCACAATCGCTTAGTATGCTCTTCTCTCGCACCTTCAAGCGACCTTGAGAATCAGAAAAAGGTTGGGAAACAATTTCATCTCCCTTAACAAAGTTTAAAACCTTTAGGAGAGGAAAATGACCCTTTATGGGACCCCTCTTAGTTTTCTTTTTTCAAACTCATCTTAAATTTGTAACGGGCCCATACATGCCCACATGTCATAAAGCTAGGATAGTGTTTGGAATTTTTCTTTCTTAGATCAAAACACTAGGAGAGTTTAAAGGTTTGTAATGGGACCATACATGCCCACATGTTCAATCTAGGATAGTTTCATGCTTTTTCTAGACTACATCACAATAGGGAGTTAAAGGATAGTAACAGACCCACATGTCCACATGCTAGCTTCCTAGGGCTTTTGAATTCCGCAAGGTTGTACCAAAGACATCTAGCTAATTAGGTAATCAAACTCTTGTAAGGACCAAGCGAAGTCCACATGCAGCAAGGTGACATCTAATTAACTAAAATTTGGCACACTTTCACTCACACACAAAAGTCACTTCTCACTCACATAGCTTCTTCTCGAAACGTGGAGGTCCAAGTAAGCTTCCTCAAAAGGGATTCCGAGAATACCCCATCTTTTCTTGACAGGACTATCCACTCCCATTTTTAATCAAACGAGGTTGGTTTTCACTCCCAACCTCACAAAAACAACTTCATCTAAAATCTTTCAAAAAACTCACTAAGTTTTCCTCCACAGGAGGTGCCAAAAGAATTTTTTTAGTCTAGGTAGGATTTCGGGGATAGGCATCCACATAACTCCCCGTTATCTGGTTCTCACATTGATAAAACATAGAGGTTGTCAAATAGGGAACTTAAAATCCTCCAAGTCAAGTGTTCCAATCACCATAAGGTAGGGAGATACCCATGAAGGGTCGAAGGTTGAGGTCTGGTTGTTCTGTGCATCCCCCCTTGAGGCACCCACCTCTTGGACGGGATCCATCCCATGACCCATTTCTTAGGCTGAAAATCTAAATGCCGCACTTTGACCGAGGTACCTAGTGACCAACTTTAGGACATCTACCCAGGTGGCAATTGTGGGCTGCAATTGCACCTTGATTGGATTTTGTGTGGATATTGGGAAATATTGCCAGCTCTTTTGGGATATGCCCCCTCTACCCCTCATTATAACCAATTATTTCATCCTTCACTAGTGTCTCTTCCAGTGACTTCAGACCCCACTGTTGAGTACTATTGGAAGGTCCAGTGCTATTGGAGAGGAAGGACATTATGTCTTCTAGGACACGAGCATTTGCTTTCTTTTTTATTCCCCCACGCGGACAAAACCCACTTACCAACATATATGTTTCTTTCTCATTTTATGTATGATGCACATCTGATTACAGTTTGATTTGGATATATATATATATATTATGTAAACATTCAAACGCAAAGGCTTTTTGTTTCTATATTTCTCTCACCACTTGTTGCACACATTCACACAGTTAGTCTGACATCATAGTGGAACCACAGAACCCCCATCGTTCAACCTCCCTCCTATCTTAGGGGGAGTATCTGGTCATGCCCGCTCATCGGCACCTCCTTCACACACTCCCGTGAGTGCTACTATCTTAGGATCAGCTTTGCTTGGTTCTACATTACTTGGGTCTACTTCCCAAAGTCATCCGTTCACTCGCTCTCCTTTACACGGAAGAAGGGGACCCACTTCCTCTCAAGGAGGGAGCACCAACCCACCTAGCCCCCATCAAGGGTCAGGATCACAACACACTATGGCTGGAGATAACCCTCCCACCCCACTACAGATGCCATATTTGGCCTCCCTCAATATACCGGATCTCACCAAACTCACGAATGATCCTATATTGCATGATGCCACATGGCCTGCAATGCCAAAAAAACTTCCTTCAGACATACCAAAGTTTGAAGGAAAGGCGGGGGATGACCCCGCCAACCATGTCATGACCTTTCATCTATGGTGCTCTTCCAATAGCATTATGGATGATTCCATCAGACTACGATTATTTCAACGCACACTTACTGACCCATCGGCCAAATGGTATGTTGAAGAAAAATCCGGGTCCCACGGGACCTTTGAATCATTGGCCAAAGCATTCTTGACCTTCTTCCAACTACCCATCCATCATGACAATGGTCTAGAACTACTATCTAACTTCAAACAAACCTCAGCCACACACATCGCTGACCACATTCATGAGTGGCATAGGTGACGTAGTTTGTGTAAAGCAGAAACC
>JASDQU010242100.1:284593-294707 GCA_032191745.1 Picea mariana
CTGGTTTAATAGATTGATTTCAAATTGCATATATTTATTTATTTGTAATGCCATTTAATTTCTTTTATTATTATTTAAAAATTGAAACCATTATAATTTATACATTATTATCATAATGTAAAATTATCTAATACATTAATTATAACAATGATCTCGACTTTAACTATGTTCATGGCTTTAAAAGTTAATGTCTATACATTGCTACAATCCCCCCCAAAAAGAAGTTTATACAATATAATGTTTCAATTAATTAAAAAAATGTAGATGTACCAACTTCACAAGAAAGGATAATGCACAGAACCCTAGAGTCACAAACAAGGACGATTTTCAACCTTCATGGGGATATATGATCTCTATGAAAGACAAACTTGTGTATAATAACAGACCTAATGCATCTGCTCACTAATGATCAAAAGCATGAAATAATTTCAGTGTGTTCACATCGCTGTGAGTTATTCTAAACAATTGAATGCATGCATCGATAGAACGTGAAAGCTTGAACTAGCCATAGTTCCAATTCTTTGTTGGCAATGAAGGATTGATGTTGACCACACTTGTGTACGCACTGCAACCTTCCTTGCGCACGCGTATTCTGTGAGACATCGTCGCACTGTCTTGGAGATAAGTGCAGCAGAGCTTGTTTTTGCAGGCCTTGGCTTCTTTCGTGTCCCGCGCGAACTGATTGCAAAGACTTCTTGAGGTGCAGTTGAGAGGAGAAAGAAATAACAATTGAGAGCAATTAAACAACATGATAGTGTTGCGCTTAGAGATGTTGAACGTAAAACTCTCATCCAGATGAAGTCCGCCTACATAAAAATCTGAAGATATGCATGTATCTACTCCTTAAGACAATGGAGCTGGTCTAATCACCAGGCTGTAAGTAGAGGGCTCGATGATGACAATCGGATAAGCAATGTTGTCGATCAACATGAATTGGCGCTGGTTGTTGTTGCATAAAATAGGGTAATTTGGGAGGCCACACCCATAATAGGTACTTAAAGGATATAGAACGACCATCTGCCCACAATTGAGACAAGTTATATTATATAAGTTATCAATTTCTTTTCTCGCTGGCTCCACATATCTTCTTGTCTCCATAGGGTCTAATGGTAGTGACATTTAAGCCTCCTCTGTCAAAATTCATCTCTCTTTTCTTGAAGTTAATAATTGCTAGTCCAAGAAAAGCTCGATATGATTGACTGTTATCTACGATCTCAATAACCTCAAAATCAAATACACTATCCACTCCATCTATATTAACATGCCAAACTCCCAATTGACATTATCTTATTTTGGTTAGCCAACCTCAATTGAACAATTGACCAAACTAATTTTGATTTTCCCATCATCTACCACATCTGTCTTGGAAGAACATTGACATCTGATCCTAAATCTAATATGGCATTGTCCATGTCATATTCTCCTATCTCCGCACTTAATCTGAACTCAGTGTTTGTCCTCTTCTTGCGCAAGACTTGGTTCACTAGTTTATGTGTCGTAGGTACTTCTTTGTCTTGTGTACATTGTTCAATAATTACACACAATGCATTCATTGTTGTTTCATAGTGCATCAACTCTAAACAACTCTTTAGAAAGTCTTTCAAAGTATTTACCTTTTTGACTGGCCTTTCTGGAATAGTGCGATCATAAAGTCGTGACATATCATATATTGGTGTTGTCTTTAACGTTGATGCTATCTAGTTCGGTCTTAGTATCTCCTTCCTTGCTTTCCGATAGGTTTACTTATCTTTCTACGTATTGAATGTTGGTATGGGCTCAACAACTCTCCTTATCCATTATTCATTTCCCTTTCCCTTCTCCGTCACATTTGGTCCAGTTCACATTCCAGGCTGATCGTTATGTTCCTCAACAACTATCATCTGCAGGTTTTGGTTCTGATTCTAATACTGGATCTGATATTGGTTCTGGTTCCCTCTCTCCTTCCACTTCACTATCAATTGAGGATAGTCTTCTGTCACATGATCCAATGCTCTACAATACGTGCATGTCGATCAAGGATTTGGGAAATGTCTCGCTAAATTTTTCGATTGATTGCAGTTATAATAAATTATTAGTCCTCTTCCTCCTCGGCCAAATCCTCCACGTCCTCGATGTCTGTCGAATCCTCCACATTCCCCCTAGTTAAAGCCTCTCAAAGTGTTTTATTGTGGAACTTATCCTTCTGTTGCAAAATTTTATTCTTGAATTTTGTATGCATTTGAAGTGCGCTCTCTGATTAAGTCGATTGCATGATAGTATTTCTCATCGTGTCCCACTGATTTGCAAAAAATATAGAATAAATGTTTGGGTGTACTATGGTACTTATGCAGTAAGGGACAAGAAGTTGGATGATGTCCCCATGATCTAGATTTTATGAGCAGAATGAAATGAATACAGATTATTATCAAAAGATGTTTAACATAGAATAACATATATACATTAAAACTGGTTTCTATTCAATAAGGAAATAAGATGAAACTATAAAATGCAATGGAAAACAAGCTTGCTAGAATGGTGGCGGCTTATCTCCGAGAAGAGATGTGTCGGCTGCACTCATTCGCAAGAATATGATTACAATGAGGATCTGAAGACATTTTTACAATAAAAAGGAATGTCAAAAACCCTAGACATAAAAAAACCTAACCCTAGGAGATGAAGCGCCAAAAGTCATGTGGGCCCCATTTGGGTAAGTTAGCACATCAACTTCTCGGGGTCATGTGGGCGCACAATAGCCTGTTGGAAAGATCTATCTGAGGACTACACATTTTTTTGTTAGAATTTGAGTCCATCTCCAATTTGACTATGGTGAGCCCTAAAAACGTTGTTTAGGGCCTCAAAATGGCCCCGGAAGTCAGGGACCCAAAAACTAGGAAAAAACTGCCAAACTGGAAAACTACAAAAATGAGCAAGTTGGAATAGATGGGAGGCCACCGACATCCATATGGATCAATCCTCCCCCCTTAGGAATCAATGGTCTCCATTGTATTGAATGCCCCCATTAGATGAGAAAATTTCTGCTGAATTTGGCCCCAAGCGAGCCACTTGCCTTGTGTTGGGTATGTGCTATATTCTTTGCATGTGTGTGTGTGGGCATGTTAGGTTCGACAACTACGTCTAATGATCCCTCTAGTAGTGCCCTTTGTTTCGTGTACATCAGGCGCTTTTGTAGGGGGGTCCCGGGGGCTGGGGGGGGAGGGGGGGCAGGTATGCCCCCTTAGTTACGCGCAGTGCTCCGAATTGTTTTTTGGGCGGTTTTTGCTATTTTTAGTAGTTTATTAAATTAATCCCGGATTAAAGGATTAGGGTTTTGGTATCTATGGAATACCTAAAAACATTGTATATATTTTATGGTGAATGGTGAAATTCGATAATGAATATAAGAAAGGTTTTCCTGGTTGAGGGTTTCCGTTATAAAATCTCTGTGTACTCTGTGTATGAGCCATTGATTAAATTACATTTTGCTTAAGAATCTATATGAATTTCTGTACATCATAGGTTTAAAAATTACATGTGGTATCAGATCTCGTTTTTGGCTTCAGAGGGATGCCTTTGTTGTTGAGGGTTTGGCTCACTCTTGATAGATCAAGTTTATCTTGGGTCTGTGATAAACCTGGGTTTAGTGGGAGCTTTTGCAGTTGTGATTTGAGTGTAGAAAGAGGAATGAAAATCTCTTCTAGAATCGAGATAGAGAAGTTCAACAGTAAAAACTTTGAGCTATGGAAGCTGAAGATGGAGGACCTTCTTGTAGACAAAGAACAATGGATCATTGTGGATCCTGGTACATAGCCTACTAGTACACCGTCTACTAGCACATAGGCTACTGGTACACAACCTACCAGTATGTCGAAGGAAGATTGGGAGAAGTTGGAAAAAAGAGCAAGGAGTACTATTCGACTCTGCCTGGAAGATTCGGTGTTGTTGAATGTCTCAGGAGAGTCTACAGCCAAGGAACTATGGGATAAGTTGGGGAATTTGTATCAATCAAAGTCCCTAGTAAAGAAGTTGTTTCTTCGAAAGAAGTTGTATCATCTTAGGATGGAAGATGGAGATTCTGTGACAGAACATCTAAATGCATTTAATACTCTAGTAAGTCAACTTGTCTCTGTTAATATTACAATTGTAGAAGAAGATAAGTGTATTACTTTGTTATGTTCTTTGCCAAACTCTTAAGATAATCTGGTTGTAGCAATTGGTAGTACCACTCAATCTACATTGAAGTATGAGGATGTAGTTTCATCCTTGTTATCTGAAGAGATGGCGGAAAAACATGGATGGTCATAGAACAGATGCTTTATTTGTAAGAGGTCATACCCAAGACAAGAGTCTCGTTAAGCCTTTAGGGGGGAGATCTAAATCTACAAGTAGATCTAAGTCTCTAGGAAAATATGTGAGGAAATGTTGGAAGTGTGGTAAAACAGGGCATTATAAGAAAAATTGCAAGTCTAAGAAGGTTGAAAAACCAAAGGGATCTGATAGTACCTCTTCCACAGAGGCGAAAACCTCCATTGAAGAAGGAGGTGACGTTTACCTAGCATCTACAAGTACACATGCAGACCGCGATGTATGGTTGATAGAATTAGGTGCATCATACCATATGAATCCTCACAGGGAGTGGTTATCTGAATATGAAAAATATGATGGTGGCGATGTATTCCTAGGAGATGAATCGACAATAGAAATCTTGGGATGTGGAAGGGTTAAGTTGCTTCTAAAAGATGGAAGGATTAGAACACTCCCTGGGGTTCTGCAAATTCCAAAACTTGCCAGGAGCCTAATATCTGTAAGCAAGTTGGATGATGCAGGAGCGGATACTGTATTTGGAAAGAACACTTGCAAGATGGTACGAGGGGAAATGGTGTTGATGAGGGGATTTCGGTGTGGAAATATATACAAGTTGTTGGGAAGCACTTATACTAATGGGTGTAATAATTTTTTTGTCCTTGAGCAGACAAATAAAGAAGACAAGACCAATATCGTCCCTGAAAAGAAGACCATGCTGTGGCATCAAAGACTGGGGCATATTGGAGAAAAGGGCCTTGGAACACTAAATGGTCAAGGCATGGTTGAAGGTATGTCTAATTGAAATCTGGATTTTGATTTCTGTGAACATTTCATATATGGTAAACAGAATCGAGTAAGATTCCCATTTGGTGCTACAAGTTATCAAGGAGGTGAAATCACAGCTATCCTCCAAATTTGACATGAAGGATCTCAGTGCTGCTAACGTCATTCTGGAAATGGAGATTAAAAGAGATTGCGCAAACAGGAAACTCTAGTTGAATAGGAGAAAATATGTTGAGACGATATTGAAGAGGTTTAATATGCATGGAAGTAAACCGTTCAAGGTTCCTATTCCTATAGGTGTAAAGTTATTTGTAGATTAGTGTCCCAAGACACAGGAATAAGAAGAGGAAATGTCCCATGTTCTGTATTCCAGTGCAGTTGGCAGTTTAATGTATGAAATGGTTTGTACTAGACCGGACATTGCACATGCAGTGGGAGTTTTGAGCAGGTATATGTCAAAACTAGGGAAGGAACATTGGACAACAGTAAAGAGGGTCTTTAGGTATCTTCGTGGCACTACTAGTTATGGATTGTGCTACCAAGGAAGACCGGGATTGGATAGAGTGGTGGACATACATGGATTTGTGGATGCAAACTAGGCTGGAGATCTGGATTGCAGAAGATCTACAAGTGGGTATGTGTTTAACCTATTTGGAGGAGCAATCAGTTGGATGAGCAAAAGACAAGCTGTAGTGGCACTCTCAACTACAGAAGCTGAATACATGGCAGCCACTCATGCAAGTAAGGAAGAAGTATGGTTACAAAGATTGTGTTTAGGTATTGGGTTGGTACAACAAGAAGTGAGATTAGATTGTGACAATCATAGTGTAATATTCCTGGTAAAGAACCCATCTTATCATTCGAAGAGAAAGCATATTGATGTTCAATATCACTTTGTGAGAGACATGGTTGAGGAAAAGAAGGTTTTGTTGGAAAAGGTTGACACTTTGAAGAATGTTGTAGATTCATTGACAAAGTCTGTGAGCATAGAAAATTTCTCCTGGTGTAGAGTAACAATGGGAATTTTTTCCCTATATTGTTGACTATATAATCCCCTGGACCTCTGGATGTAAAGAAAACAACAAGTGGGAGAATGTTGGGCATGTGTTATATTCTTTGCATGTGTGTGTGTGGGCACGTTAGGTTCGACAACTGCATCTGATGATCCCTCTAGTAGTGCCCTTTGTGTCGTGTGCATTGGGCACTTTCCTAGGGGGGGTCCCAAGGGGGGTAGGTATGCCCCCCTGGTTACGCACAGGGTTCGGGGCAACGCCCCGAAATCATTTTTTGGGCGGTTTTTGCTATTTTTAGCGGCTTACTAAATTAATCTCGAATTAAGGGATTAGGGTTTTGGT
The DNA here is from genome assembly GCA_032191745.1 of Picea mariana. NCBI lineage: Eukaryota > Viridiplantae > Streptophyta > Pinopsida > Pinales > Pinaceae > Picea > Picea mariana. The sequence goes on from JASDQU010242100.1 coordinate 291,013, forward strand.
ATCTACGAAATACCTAAAAACATTGTATATATTGTATGGTGAATGTTGAAATTCAATAATGAATATAAGAAAGTTTTTCCCGGTTGAGGGTTTCTGGTATAAAATCTCTGTGTACTATGTGTATGAGGCATTGATTAAATTATGTTTTTCTTAAGAATCTATATGCATTTCTTTACTTCACAAGTTTAAAAATTACACTTTGGTGCAAAAGTTTCCTAGCTTTGACAACTCGATAAAGTTGTATCCTTTTCTAGCGAGTGCCCTTGACCTGTTTGTCCACAATCTGATCATTGGATGCATGTTGTATGCAATCTGGGTTTAGCTCTATTGGTGTTAGTTGTTCTACTATCTCTAAGGTGTCCAATAATGGTGGGAAATAAGGTCGAAGGAGATCCATGTTGAACACTGGCTGCAGTCCAAGGAAAGGAGGAATGTTGAGCTCAAAAGCATTATCACCCACAACCTTGGTGATGGTGTATGACCACACACATGATGTTGAGAAGATTCCTATGCAGCCCTGTAAGGCATTCTTCTGCAAGTGAAACCAAACTTTGTCTCCCACCTGAAACTTATGTGGCACCCAGTGTTGATCATGGTGTTGCTTGTACTTGTCATTGGACTTCTGTAGGATATCCTGAACCTGTTGGTGGATGTGCTGGATCCGCTCAATGAACCGGGTGGATTTTTCAGCTTTAGTTGGAGAAGGAGATGAGTTGGTCGAGGTGAAAACAAGGGGTAGTGCAACATCTATGGGACCTAATGGATAGAATCTCAACCTCACTTGAGAGGGGCTATGGTCGGTCGAGATATGCATGGCTCAGTTGTAGATGTGTTGAACATAGGGAAGACTCTCATCCCATGTTTGAGGGTGCTTGGAATTATACATGTGTAGGATATGCACAATCATTTAATTTACAACCTCGGTTTGACCATCTTTCTGGGGTGGAAGGCCATGGATTTGGTGAGCTTGGTGCCTAGTAGTGACCAGTGGCTCTATTAGAAAAAAAGGATCTCAGAGCAATAAAATAAAACAAATGCAGAAATAAAACACAGAAGATACACAATACAATAGAGACACAAATATACATGGTTCACCTAGTGTGGGCTACATTCACCAGAGAAATTGCCAGGTCCTTACTTTATTATTATCCAACAAATGAAGGGATACAACCTACAGAAAATTCATTGTAACCTCCTCTTCTTTCTCTCATAGTCTCCTCACTCAGAATACAATATTCACAATGACACATAGATGCAATACATTTCCCTCATAAAAGAGGGTTTCCTTCTAGGGAAAAAAACCCTAACATAACTTCTACCGTTAGATATACGACCTTATAATGAATGGTCCAGATTTACTATGAAATTACAATATACATTTACAAGGGAATTTTTCCTTTAGGGGCTTTCCCCTCGAACCCTCGCCGGGGGCCCACTTTCCCCCAAACCCCGTAAAGGGGGTAATCTCCCTCTACACTCCCTCATGTGGAGTGTACATTCTTTCGGGGTGTAAATTCTTCATGGGGTATAAATAGGGATAAAAACAAAGGCCTCTGAATCAGGAATATAATCAAGCTTCCCCTCGAACCCCCGCTGGTGGCCCACTTTCCCCCAAACCTCCCATACCCTGTAGAGGGGGTAACTCCCCTCTGCACTCCCCCATATGAAGAAGTGTACATTCTTCCGAGGTGTAAAGTCTTCATCGGGTATAAACACGTCTAAAAAAAAAGACCTATGAATCAGGAAGATAATTAGGCTCTACAACCAACAATCTCCCACTTGGAGACTAATCTCAACAACTCCACCGTTGTTGTGTACGATTAACTATGATCCTTCTTGGACTTGGGAAATTTCTCATCTTCATATTCATTCTTGAAGACCAACTGAAACTAAGCAAGAACTCAGTTTCTCCCTGGTTAATCCCTTTGTTAGCATATCTGTAGGATTCTGGCTAGTGTGTATCTTTTCCAACTTCAAATGTCCATCTTCCAAGACAGTTCATATGAAATGGTACCTAAGCTATATATGCTTAGTCTTCAAATGGAATGTTGAGATATTTGTAAGATGAATGGCACTCTCACTCTCACAGTGCAACCTGTGATTCTCCTACTTCTTTCCAAATTCCTCCATAAACCTCTGTAACCAAATCATCTCTTTATTAGACTTTGTAGCAATAACATACTCTACCTCTGTTGTTGAAAGTGAAACAAACTTTTGCAATTTCGAAATCAAACTTACTATTGTTCTACCTATAGTAAAAACATACCCTGTGGTGATCCTCCTGCTATCTTTATCACCTACCATATATGAATCAACATATTCCTGTGAATAGTGTTTGAACCTCCAAAACATAATGCATGAGTAGTAGTACCTCTCAAATACCTGAGAATCCACTTTACTTCCTGCCAATTTTCTTTACCTGGATTGTTCATATACCTACTCACAACTCCCACTGCATGTGCAATATCTGGTCTTGTGCAAACCATCACATACATAAAGCTGCCAACTGTTGATGAATAAGGAACCTTGGACATGTATTCTATCTCCTTCTGTAGTGTCCCCAAGGCCGAGCCCCATTACAGATCATGTTATATGCAAAGAATTGTAAATATGTTCTATAGGCTGGTGAGCCAAGTAATGTATAAGCTGTAGGCTTATGAGTTTTATTAGGCCAGGGAGCCTAAGTGTTGAAGGCCAGGAGCCTGTTGATGTACTTGTTTTTATGCAGGTCAATTAATAAAAATATAAATACCGCCAGTGCAGACCGACCACGATGAATGAGTGATGGGGGACTGAGCGTCCACAGAGTGGGCAAGGGATCAAGGGCTAGAAGGTGGGAAAGGGGCTGAGTGAGGAGCCTAGGGGATAAGCCTAGGGGGCTTAGGCCTGAAATAATATTTTAATATTATTCCTAAAAATCCATGTGCACATTATTTTATCCTAAGTCCTTTTGCAGGACCCGTGATTCCCCAAGTGGTGGGAGAAAGGCGTACGCATGCAGTTCCCAGGGTGACAAGTGTCAACCCTGGTGCATGCAAATATAAGCCTTGAACTGAACCGTGGGTGGGGACACTCCTCCATTCTGAACCGAACCTCTGTGCATGGAACCAGTACGACCTCTGTTAGATATCCTGATTCATCTCTGAATCCATTAGCGGTGTTTGCCTGAGGAAAACCGTGTAATACCCTGTCCAGAGCTATGAGTCTGTGTCTCTTCTAGGCAACCCGGAAACGCATTTCCTGAACCGGAATTCCCTATGCTAGACTCGAGTGGAAGCATCCTGTGATTGTATGGGAAAACTGAGCTAGCTTGTGCGTGAAGCCTGCTCCGAAATCATCACCGTGAGATCATCCTATGATTGCCAAGCCAGTTGTTGGAATCATTTGTCTGTGTTTCCTGTGGATTGTTGTGACCGTGCAGTACTGGACTGCGTGAGGCTTGTTGGCCTGTGAGTGACTCCTCCAGGTGAGGGAGTGCGCAAAGGGAGAAGAGGACTCCTGGAAGGAACCTTGTAGCTTCCATAGAGCCCGGAGAATTCCGATCCGGCCTGTTCCTGTAACCCAAGGTAAGGGAGACTGGTAGCCGAAGGACTATCTAGGTGACAGAGAAGGTGCACTCTCCTGGGGTGGAACATGCATGTGGGGAATGAGGGTCTGTGGGCAGTGAGCGTGGGAGATTCCTGGGAGAGCTTCTC
>JASDQU010242100.1:294807-305747 GCA_032191745.1 Picea mariana
CAAGTTCTAGTACCCCCTCTACCTCAGCTTATAGTACTAGCGAAAGCACCATGCCTTCCTATGTACCTTATGGATCGTTACCCCCACAAAATCCATACTTTCCATTTTCTGGTCCCCCACAACCCATGGCTCCCCCACATCCTCACGCTAGGGTGAATTTTGTTCAACCCTCTCCTGTTCATCAATATCAAAATTTCGAACAGCTGAATACGGAAAATCTGACCCATCTGTCAAATAATGCCAAAAAGAAAGGAAGAAACAGAAACAACAACAACCCAGGTCAAGGCAGGAATCAACCCCAGCAGAACCAACCTACTGGGGGCAACCAGAACTAAAGGAATCAGAACCCCCAGGGGGGCAATAACAATAGGAATCAAGGGAGAAATAACAATAATGTTTAAACAAACTTCCCTTGTGCCCTTTGCGGTGAGTTCGGTCATTATACGCATCATTGCCCCCAAATCGCTGATTTCAAATGGCTGAAAGATTCAGGCAGTCTACCACATCCTCCAGCACCACCTACCCCTCAGCAGGCCCCACAAAAATACGTGAAAAAACCCCCCCCAGCCATGCTACAGAATCCTATTCCACCCCAAGGTGTGATAAAAACCCAACACGACACACAACCTCCCCCACCTCAGGTAGGACAGTACCTCAATCCAAACAATCCAGCAGATCGCACGATCCTCCTCACCAACGAGGAAGAAATCCTGCTGCAAACACATAATTGTCAGTATCATACACCCGTTGAGTCTCCTCCTATTCCTCCATAAACAATCCCTCCACCAACGGGACCCCCGTTGGTGATCCCTCGCCCTAACACATAACCACCTCTTTGTATCCCTCGCATCCCATTGCGCAGGAATGTCCACAACCCAGAAGCTAGGGCAGCTCATAATTACAGTTTGGTTGATGACTTAGCACAATCCCCGACTGCCATGTCAGTCTTAGAAGTCCTTCAGACTTGTCCCACTCAGCGGAAATCATTACTTTCCGTCTTAGGGGCAGTCAACCCCATATATACTCGACTCATTACATTTGATCTCGACAGTGGAGAACCTCACCTTCCCGCCTTAATCGCTTTTCAAATCCCAGTGAAAATATGAAACATCACAGTTCATCGGTGTATCATCGAATGAAGGTGCATCTACATGCATTATGTCCAAATCTGTATGGCAGAAACTTGGTTCCCCCGAACTCATACCCTCTGCCATTACCTTATGAGATTATGACGGACGACCATCATCTCCTGAAGGGATCTTCCAAAATGTCCCCGTAGAACTCGGTGGCAAGACTATTCTCATCGACATCGAAGTTATCGACGCCCCACTCGATTATAATATTCTGTTCGGTCCTAGCTACATGTACGCTATGAAGGCAGTTGCCTCTTTCGTCCTTCAAACAATGATGTTCCCCCACAATGGGAAGATCGTTACCATTGACCAAGTCTCACATTACGAGCCTAACCCTTCTTCCAACATCGATAACATTCTCCCTCTCATCCACACAAGTCATGATGCATACCCACTCATCGAAATGGGTCCCGGAATTTTCAAAGATCCATCATTGTTAGGAACTTACCATGGAGCACCACCACTCCTTCATCCTTCCAATCAAGTATGCCCCATATCATCTAATGGAACTGACATAGAGGATACCCTTCCTCCTAGGGAGGCTTCTATCATATATGACATCCCACTAGTCACAGAGCTCCCCCCTCACAAGCCTCTTGTGAACTCATCTACCCCACCAGTCCATGATTTTACCCCTCCCCAAGGACATATCCCAGTTTGGGAGATAGTTCCCCAAGCCATTATTCAAATCCCCTTCTTTTACCCTCCACCTGGCATCGAAGCTTTCCAAGTAGACACAACACTTACCCTCCCTAATATGGTATTAGCAATTCCAGTTTGGTATTTACATCCACCAGAGATGGTCCCTTGACCATCCCTTCCCCCCCAAATGGAAGGAATCCCAATGATGATTCCCATACTCACTTCCACCATACCCTCTACACCCCCACTCACTACTATCCCTGCCACAGCTAGGGGCAGAAGAAAGAAGAAGGATCCCACAGCTCCGCTTCCCCAGTGCGTCCAACCCCCTTGCGTGCTATGTGAGAAAGACGGACACCAAACCAACAACTGCCCATCTCTACCAGAGTTACGGAACTTGATTCCACTCAATCAAACTCCATCAACACTCGCCACCGTAGCAAGTACAGTCATTAAAGCCCCTCACTCAAGTAGTAAAGGGATGAAAACCAAATTTGGTTGCGCTGTATGTTCAGAATATGGCCATTATACACACCATTGCCCAACACTGCCATGCTTTCGACAGACATTAGCCGCAGTACGCCAAAGCTTTCAGAGAGAACCTATTCCAGCTTCATCATCCCTACCAAAAATCACTAACATCCATTATGTCACAACTTCAGTCAATGAACATATGAGATTCCCTTGCTCTCTATGTGAATCCTTAGATCATTTTTCATACCAGTGTCCTCTAATCATTGAATACAGGCAACGCCAATTGACCCTGCTTCAACGACCCACATAATCGATGGTTGACCTTACCTCGTCACTAGAGATTCCTCATCTCATTTCTCCCGAACCCAAGGCCCTCCCAATGCCTCTCTGGTTCTTGGATGACTTATCCAAGGATTCACCCCCAAATCCCCCCAATTCCCCCGCTCATTTCCCTACAAAAATTTTACATCCAACTACCACGGGTACTTCTCAGTACTCCGATATTTGGTTTATGTTGAGAAAACCATCACAATTCCATTGCGATGTTCCCCCTGCTTCTTCATCACTAGGGGTAAGCCACACGACAGCAGTCACCGATATCACTCTTCACGACCCCTTGTATTCCCACCAATTCCACTGTGACGAGGAAATACTAGAAGAGTTAAACAACCCCGATTACCCATGGGATGCGCTACACCATCGAGCACTCTTCTTTCCACAGGAAGCCTCCACGCCTCCTAACCAACACCCCATATACGCAGTCGAAACCAAGGATTTTATCCCATCAGGGCATATCAACAGGTTCAACAACCCCATTCCTGCACCTGATGCTTTTAAAGAAGGCAACATGGCCAACATTTCCCCGGCCATCAAAATTGACATTTCCATCAAAAATGGCATCGTCGAGGAAATCACTATTGGAGCCACTTGCACTCCTCAAGAAATCACCGCCTATAAATCCCTCTTCCATGAATATCAGGATATTTTTGCCTGGTCATACACAGAAATGCCTGGCCTTGATCCCTCTATCATCAAACATCGCATCGACACCTGGCCCAACATTACACCAGTTCGTCAAAAACAGTGACCACTACACCCATCCAAAGCAACGGCAATCAAAGCCGAGATTGACAAATTATGTGCAGCTGGGTTCATCTACCCCATCACCTATACCTCATGGGTTTCCAACCCTGTACCTGTTAACAAAAAACAGGGCACTATCCGCGTCTGCATGGACTTTCGTGATCTCAATCATGCATGTCCAAAAGACAATTTCCAATGCCTTTCATCGATCAAATTATCGACAACTGCACAGGCCACGAGGCTCTATCCTTCATGGACGGTTTCTCTGGTTATAATCAAATTCAAATTCACCCAAACGATTAGTACAAAACTGCATTCACTACCCCTTGGGGTAATTTTTCATATTGTGTCATGCCGTTTTACTTAAAGATTGCCGGCGCAACTTTCCAACAGGCTATCACATACATTTTTCATGATCTGGCCCATATCATCCTTCCATACTTGGACGGCCTCACAACTCAATCCAAGAAATGCACCCAACATCTTGATGATTTACAAATCATCTTCCAACGGTGTCGTCAGTACAATATCCGCTTGAACCCCCTCAAGTGCATGTTTTGCGTCACCGCAAGGCACCTCCTCAGATTCATCATTTCCCAAAGCAGTATTACCATGGACCCTCTCAAAGTCCAATCCATCATAGAAATTCCACCTCCCCAAAATTTACGTCAACTCCAGAGCCTACAAGGAAAAGCTAACTTCCTGCGGCGATTTGTTCCGGACTATGCCACTCAAGCACACGGTTTCCTTCACTTACTATGCCATGACATCCCATTTCAATGGGATGAACATGCCCAATAGTCATTTGACGATCTTAAAATGGTGCTCTCCAATGCCCCTTTAATTAGTACACCTGACTACAATCGCAACTATATCCTCTACATATCAGCATCAGCTGTTTCAGTAGTAGGAGTTCTCATTCAGATCAGTGATGATGATCGTGAGCATGTCATTTATTACATTAGTAAAAACCTCTCAGGACCACCCCTGAAGTATAAACACAAAGAGAAACTAGCCCTTGCAGTTGTCCTCGTAGTCCATAAACTGCGTCATTGCATTCTGCTTCGCACAACTAAGGTTGTAGCAGATTCCAACCCTATGCAATACTTGCTCAGTCATCGGAAAATTAACGACAAACTTGCCTGATGGATTGTTATCCTTTAGGAGTACAATCTTGAATTCTCAACACCCAAGAGAAAGAAATCCCTTATCCTCGCCGAACTTGTCACGGCCTTTCCCTCTGACACAACTAGTGCCCCCATCAATACTGACTTTCCTAACAAGCACCTATTTTACATCACTTCAGAAGATCCTTGGTACGGTGACCTCCTCATCTACCTCCAAACTCAAAATTTTGGTAACCACCTTTCCCAAGATGATCGTCATCGTATTCGCCACCAGGCCCCCCGCTACCTCCTCATTGGAGACATCTTATACCGGCAAGGGGTCAACACTATTCTTCGTCGATGCCTGACCATTGATGAGGCCGATAGAGTCTTGAATGACTACCATAGCGGCGCATGCGGGGGCCATCTTTCAGGAATCTCCATTGCTCAAAAGATCATCTCAGTAGGTTACTTTTGGCCTACCTTATTTCATGATTGCATTCATGCCATGAAATGGTGCGAGAAGTGTCATCTTTACGCCAACAAATCCTGAGCACCACCTGCTCTTCTTCACCCAGTCATTGCTGCCGGCCCCTTTTGTAAATGGAGCATCGACTTCATAACTTGTAATCCCCCCTCTAGCAATGGCCACAAATACATTGTTGTCATAGTCGATTACTTCACAAAATGGGCGGAATCTATGCCCACCTTCAACAATATCGCTGACACCGCAGTGCGGTTTTTCTTTAACCACATCATATCCTGCTTTGGAGTACCACTCCAATTAGTTTCCGACCATAGGAAACACTTCAAGAATGAGATTTTCATCGAAATCTCATCTCGGTTAGGATTCTCCCACGAGTTTGCCTCACCATATTACCCTCAGTCTAAAGGACAGCTTGAAGCAGTTAACAAGGTCTTCAAGACCATGTTAGAGCACACGATTAATAAACATAAGACCAATTGGCATCATATGTTATTTTCCGTGCTATGGGCTTACTGTACAGTTGTGAAAACAACCACTGGTTTCACACCATTTCATCTAGTCCATGGAGTTGAGGCCACTCTTCCCATCGAGTGTGAAATTCCCACCTTACGCACCGCAATTGAGCTATCACCCAACACTGCTCCAATGGAGTAGTGCTTGCTGAACTTAGAGTCCCTGGATGAAGATCGTCGATCTTCATTACATAACAATGAGGCAGCTAAAAGACGGTCAAAGGCCAACTTTGATCGCCATGTCAACCTTCGCTCATTTCACGAAGGCGACCTCGTCCTTGCTTACGATATCGCTCATGATACCCTCGGTCATGGAAAATTCGAGTCACTTTGGCATGGCCCATACATTATCCAACATTGTCTCACCAAAGGCGCATACATCTTGGCCTCTCCCGAAGGCCTCTCTCTCAAAGAACCCATCAACGGGTTATACTTAAAGAAATTTTATGCCTAAACATAGCAGTTCTACTTTAGGTTATTTCTTTTATAGTATTTTTAATCTTTTTTTCCATCCCCCACGTCTAAACTATCATTTGTGCTATTGATAGATGCTTCCTCCACTGGCCTACCACATCGGTTATGCTGACGGCTCCAGTCATTGGACACAAAATCTCACTTCGGTAGCTTGGGCTCTCTATACCCCCTCACATGAAATGCTCCATTCAAGCGACATATGTTTGGGTTCAACCACCAACAACCAAGCCGAATACACTGTCGTCATTGGCCTCCTCGTTGATGCCCAGCATCATCATATTCATCACCTTAGCATCTTCCTCGACTCTCAACTAGTCATTCTCCAACTCAACAATGTGTACCACATCCGCGATCCTTGCCTCTTTCACAAATAACTGTAGGTTAGACTGTTATCTCGACATTTTGATTCCATTACATTTACACATATTCCAAGACAATTGAATCAAATTATAGATAACATAGCTAACATTGTGTTAGACTGGCATATATCACATCAAGATACCTCTACACATACATAAACATATCAAAAACCTGTCACAGCATATACATAGATTAGACATCATCAAACATTACAAAACACATGCAAACACCACATAGATCTCAAAAATGTATACTCATGTATATATAAGATAGTCCACAGTGCCATCCAAATGTTTACATACAAAAATACAAGTATCTGCAGGCCAGTGAAACACCTTGGTACAAAATGGGCTCACCAGCCTATATACAAAAATAAAAAAATACATAGAACACCACTCAAAGTGCCTCTAGAGCACCACCTCCTACCCCTCCCTCAAGCGGTGGTCCCCCACCCACTACTGGCCCCTCCTGACTGGGAGGTAACTATCTGGTCATAGCAGCACCTACTACTGTTGCTCATCGTACCACGGCCAGCCACAGTGGTAGAACCCCCACACACTGCTCCAGGATACCCTCATCCTAGATACACATCCACATGCCCTCAGGCACGCCTTGTAGCACCGCCTCTAGGCGGTGGCGAATGTCCTCAAAATCTGCTCCGGCATCCACCGAAGGAGCATGTGATGGCCCGGCACCTGGGTCATCAAATCGGCATCTCTTAGCTGAGACCAATCCCTCTCTCGCCACCCAACTGACATCGTGCAAAAATATCTCTTGAAGACACATAAAACAGTCCTAGGTCATCCACATGGACCATAAACAACATCAAAAAGATAAGTTTTACACCCGTCAACCTTGCCTCCAAGGCGCGACTGTTTAACCCACAAGTGCGCACACATGTGTTCCTATTCACTCCATAGGCGTGCACGTATGCACGCCTGTCCACTCCATAGGCGCACACTCAGGCACGCCTGTCCACTCCACGGACATGCCTGTCCATCCTACAGGGGTGCCTTCATGTGCCCCTATCACAAATACAGGTGCGCATCAAAGCACGCCAGTCCAATACACAGCCACGCACACAAGCGCGGATGTTTAGCCAACATGCGTGCACATAATGCATGCCTTTTCTTCCCTTACAGGCGTCCCCATGTGCACATATCCGATGGGCAGGCACGCACTTGCGCTTGCATACTTCCGGATCACCTGCTCACATGGGGGTCCACACCCATAAAACCCCCTGTACAGCCCTTCGTACAGGCCCTGCCCAAAAATGGAAACCCTACTTCTATGTAGGATGATCTAACTACTAACATGAAGCTTGCTGGTCCTTGATCGGATGCCTCATCCTCCTGAAATCTCCAAATCTTCTATGAATACTTCTTGTCCAGTCACTATAGCAGCAAGTACAAATGAGGTGGCAATGTGGGCTCTACAGCTATATATAGGCCTTTTCGCCAAAATTCCACTCACCATTCTGGGAGCTCCGGGTGTCTATTCCCCGATCCATCTTTAGCCATGGGATCAGCATCCTGACATCTACATCACGACAGTCTCTGGGCCTCTTTTCATCCTGAGCCCCTGGGACGCCATTGTTTCATACCTCGACCAGGTATGCATACGCATATTCAAAATTCTCAAATAAATGCTCGTATGTTCGATTCTCTTTAGATATTGTTCACGTCGAGTATTTAGTTTTCATGTGTGCAGGTACTTGGTCATCATACATCAATAGAACCCCTTTAGGTATATACTCAACACTGGCATGTAGTCATTCCCTCTGAATCTCACTTGCATCTCTAGTCACATCCTCTGACATTTGCCTCTAGGATCCCCATCTCCGGCTCTACAGTACCAACACCTCTATTCGCATCTTTGGTACTGTTAGTAACATTTCTCGTTAGAGGCACAAGAGCATTCAGGTTTGCAAGTGGCATGAGAAGCACCTGAGCACAGCACGGAAAAATCTCATTTTTGTCTTTCAAGCAGGTAAGCGGCTGAGATTCTATGTGGTCGATGGTCCAGATTCATCCGTAAGAGCAGATCGATGGTCGACGGGGAATCGCAGTTAGCAGATTTGCGCCGAGGTTAGCACAATAGACAGTGTCCATATTGTGTGCGAGGAAGGATAGCAGTCGTCCATCCAGAAGACGCGTGGCGCGATATCTAGTCGCGTCGGCATTTCAGCATTCAGGAGTTCGAGGGGTGAGAGTTTCACGTTGTTCTACATCTCGAAACCCCGAACCCCGAAAGCGCCAAAAGCGCTGAAAGTTGGGCCCGCGGTATAACGGAGCATTTTCAGTCGTCCATTCGAGGGGACACTTGGCGGCCAATTGATCCATCTCGATGTTTCGCCCATCGTGACTCCAAGGTGCAAGGAGCAGATCCGTCATATTCCCGATGCGTGAGGTACTGGGAGCATCCAGGATTCGGGCCCACAATGTCATCGAGCGAGTTTAGGGCCGTTAGATCTGAAGGGGACGCATAGCGCCAGATTAAGCCATCTCAACGTTTCACTCATCGTGATTATAAGGAGCAAGGATCAACCCCTTCCCATTCGCGAGCGCCGAAAGCGTCGTTGAGAATGAACACGTGATCACAGCCCGTGGTCACTTGGAGAATAAAAGAGCTGTGTAAGAAGGGCCAAAGGCGTCAAGTTCAGTCATAGAGTAGATCATTGCGATCTCTAGGTGCCATTGGATCTGAGCTCAATCTTGGTTTTCTCTTAGAGTAAATGAAGGTGAGAAGGGGTGGTTGAAACCTCTCCTCATGCATTAAGTGTAAGGTATGGAGATTCTGGCAAGCGGTCTGATCGAGAGGGTCCTGCGTACCAATTTTTCCAAAGAAACCATGCCGAGTCCTCAACTAGCCAGAGGAGGTCTACACACGCTACCTCGACACTTAATGGCTCAGCTACTCCCCTTGCAGGAGCCACGCGCAGTTAAGGTGGCGTCTGACAAAGAATACCCATCCGAATTTGGCTGAAGGGACACCGAGCCATGGATGACTAAGCACACCGATGTTAGGCAATTTTCTCTGAGTATATAAACTCAGTCTTTGTATTTTGTAAGGGATCGATGGTAGAGCGAAGCTCCCGACTATAAATTTTTAACAGATATTCTAGATTTCTGGTTATGCATCTGTATGTGAGATTTCTTGTTTTATGATAGACAGTCTTTCTTACTCCATCTAATTTTCATCTCGTACTGAGAGAGTTTGTGATCGACAGATTCGCATGAATTATTGCAATTATGTTATGATAAAGGATTTATTGTGGCATCATTGTATTCTCTGGTTTTCTACATTTGAATGTAAGAACATCTTGCGTTTGGATGCCTTCTTCTACAGTTTGTTGGAAACCTGATGTTTACGACAGACCTTTGCATCTCTCTGATGCAAGTCTTCCTCCTACTCACCCTTACTACAATTCACTGTCTGAAGTTTGATTAAGACCTCACCGGCCCATGCCTACCCGGCCTAGTTTCGGTGTTAGAACAATATGGTGCTGATATAGATTCCATTTGATCACCTCTTTTATAAACAAATCGTGACATAAACTGATGGGCATTAGGCTCTGCTCCTGCTGCAATCCAGGGGTGACTTTTGATGCTAACATTTTCTGGCGCCGTTGCCAGGGACGAAGTTGAAAATTTTCCCTAGATTGAACAACATTGAGCTTCTGATTTTGAAGGTGCATCAGATATCAGAGCCTTCGAAGATTGTTGTTGTGCACCTGGTGACTCCATTGTGACGACTCCACTTTGGCGAACCTTTCATCTTAATTGTGGCTTTCAGAGGAAGACACACGCGATCTCATCCACAAGTGCCTCTAGCTACACCTGAAACTGATCCAGAGGTGGTTCTCAGGAAAGGAAAGGCCTCTGAAGAAGAATCTCCCACCGCCGAACTAGGTAATCCACCATCTCCTTCTGTAGGAACTCCATTTTCTCCTCCTCAGTTTCTTAACAGACCTCCTTCGGAGGTTTCCCGTTTCCTAAATTTCGGGAGTGTTCCTGCTAAGTTTTCCCCTCCTGGTTTGGGATTGGAGGGAGAAACCCTTTTCACTCCCCTCTCCTCTGAATTTGTATTTTGGCGTAGACCCAGGACTGCAGAAGATTTCCCCACTCCTCCTCTTGCTACTGTTACCACTCCTACACAAAGAGGAGCATCTGTTTATTTGAACCCGTTAGCCTTCTCTTTAAATCCCCTTTTGTTTCCCATCTCAATTCGAGACTCATTCCTAGTAGCCCCTGCGCGAACTCCTTCTCCTCCAAGTTCTCCTCCACCTAATATTCCTATGGCTGGTGCTAATCCCCCTCTAAATAGAATGGATGCCATAGTCGCTGCCAGATATGCTCCCTTAATCCTACCCCATCCCATGAATCCTCTCCCTCCTAGAGATTACTTGAAATATATGCCCAAGTTCACTGGGGAAGGGGACATAACTGCGGAAGAGCACCTAGCTTCTTTCTACAGTTATGCAGATAACCTAAAAATTGAAAATGAAGATGTTTGGATGAGATTCTTCATCCAGATCCTGGATGGAGAGGTGAGGAAGTGGTTTAGAGGATTGGCCCCCAAATCTATTGTTGGGATCGAAGACCTGGATAGTGCTTTCTTGAGGCAGTGGGGAGATAGGAAGGATTTCATGTATTACATGACAGAGTTC